>WSYH01001332.1:0-25021 GCA_036426205.1 Ascaphus truei
AGCTTCTGATACCATCTTGAAAGTCACTGGATTGCTGGAGTTGTGCTAGAGTTATGCTTCTGAGACCATCTTGAATGTCACTGAACTGTTGGAGAATTGCTATTGGATACTTCTCCATCCCCCAACCCTGAGTAAGTGTTACCCTCTTGTCTGTTAATTGTACTATATTGCTGTGTTCACCTTATTTAAGGAACACATTATATTTTATTATATCTAAGCCTCGTTCAGTTCAACCCAGATATTTGGTGTTCATTATATCTTGTCATAAGCTACCGTGACACACTCTATTATTTACGATAGCTGCCATGGAACACATGGCGCGCATTCCTGGCCCCGGTATTTCTTCCCAAGGCCCATCCTCTGAAATCTTGTCTAACCCCAGTCTTCTAGAGAGTGCATCGGCCCCTATATTGAGGGGTCCTGGTTTATATCGTAGAGAGAACTGGTACGTGGCTAAGGTGGCCAGCCATCTATGACCGGTCGCATCTAATTTAGCAGTTGTCTGTACATAGGTCATGGGGTTGTTATCCGTTCTGACCTCGAAGGTAACTCCGTTGAGATAGTCATGTAACTTTTCAGATATAGCCCATTTGAGAGCAAGAAACTCCAACTTATGAACAGGATAATTCTTTTCACTGGGGGTCAAACTTCTACTGGCATAGGCCACCGGTCGCAGTCCAGTTGGATATTTTTGATGTTGTACGGCTCCCAGTCCATTAAAGTTGGCATCTACGTGCAAGATGTAAGGTTTCTCAGGGTCAGCATAAGCCAGAACAGGAGCTTCCGCTAAACTCCTTTTAAGCCCGGTAAACGCTTCTTCACAGGCTAGTGTCCACCGGTCCCCGAAGGGTGTTCTCGGAGTATTCTTCTTCTGGCTGGATTTTTCTGGATATACTTTCAGCAAGTCGTTTAGCACGGCCGCTTGCTTTGAATATCCCTCTACAAACTGCCGGTAGTACCCACAAAACCCAAGAAAGGACCTTAGTTCCATTACATTCACGGGTCTCGGCCAATTCACCACCGCTTCTACTTTGGCCGGGTCAGTGGCCCCTCCGTCTGCCGATACGATATGACCCACATAAGTGACCGAAGTCCGACAGAACCGACACTTGTCTAGAGAGAGTTTCAATCACTCTTGACCCAATCGATCCAATACCTTCATCAGCCGTGTTTCGTGTTCTTCAAGGGTGGCCCCGAACACAATTATGTCGTCTAAGTATACCAGACATTCACGAGGACACATATCGCCAATCGTCTTCTCCATAAGCCGTTGAAAAGTAGCGGGGGTGCCACAGATACCTTGGGGCATCCGGGTGAATTGATAGAAGCCCAACGTACAGACAAACGCAGTCTTTTCCTGATCAGCTGGGCTCATGGGTACTTGGTAATACCCCGACCGAAGGTCCAACACGCTAAACCATTGGCTTCCCGACAAGGCACTGAGGATCTCTTTTATGCGTGGTAACGTGTATTCAAAGTTCTATAGTCCACGCACAAGCGTACGGACCCATTCTTCGTTCAACCCAGATATTTGATGTTCATTATATCTTGTCATAAGCTACCGTGACAAAGCTGTTTCTTTGTTTTTGGAACAGGCCACTAAACTATGGCTTCTACCTTGGCCGGCTCTGGTTTGAGGTGCCCTCCACCCACCCTGTGCCCTAAGTACAGGACCTTGGCCATCCCCATCATACACTTAGTGGGTTTCAAGGTAAACCCAGCCTCCCTGATCCTATCCAGCACCGCAGCTACATGTCCTAAGTGGGATTCCCAGGAACTACTAAAGACAGCAATGTCATCTAAGTAAGCCCTGGCATAACTCTGCATCCCTTCCAGTAACCTATTGACCAGGTGTTGGAAGGTAGCCGGGGCATTCTTCATCCCAAATGGCATCACTAAAAACTCATAGAGGCCACTTGGAGTGATGAATGCTGACTTCTCCCTAGCCTCTCGGGTCAGGGGGATTTGCCAATAGCCCTTGCTCAAATCCATGGTGGTCAGATACTTTGCCCCCGTGAGTTCATCTAGTAACTCATCCATGCGGGGCATGGGATAGGCATCTGACACCGTCCCAGCGTTGAGCAAGCGGTAGTCCACACAAAACCTGGTGGTCTTGTCCTTCTTAGGAACTAGGACTACCGGATTTGCCCAAGGACTCTGGGACAGAGTAATTACCCCTAGGGTCAGCATCTCTATCTCCCTCTCCATACTGGTCTTGACCTCTGCTGACACTCTATAAGCGTGCTTATGCAGAGGCTGCAGGTCCCCTGTGAGCACTGGGTGTTTGGTGAGATGTGTGGTCCATGGCATGTCAGTGAAGAGGGTGCTAAACTTCGCTAGCATGTCCCTGGCTTCCCCTCTCTGCCTAGACTGTGCCCCTATCTCCACCTGCTCCACAGTGTTCCCCTGCCTAGCCTCCCCTATGAGATCAGGCAGAGCATTGCTCACCGGATCCTCCAGCAGTGGGCTACAAATGGCCATTACTGCTCCCATACTCGGTGCTTTGTACTCTTTCAACTTGTTAATGTGATATGTCTTGTTCCTCTCAGGCCCTACCTGTACAACTTAGTTGCACTCATTCACCTTTCGGATGACCGGGTACGGTCCTGACCAGGCAGCCATTAACTTGTTCTCCTGAGTGGGTTTGAGAACAAGCACCTGCTGTCCTGGGATGAATTCTCTGCTACAGTCATGCCGGTCATACCATTGCTTCTGCTTGTTCTGAGCGGCCCTGAGGTGGTCCTGGGCCACCCCCATGAGCATTTCTAACCGGCCTCGGAGATCTACTACATACTGGATCACTGAAGAATCAGTAGCAGTAGTCTCCCCTTCCCATCCCTCACGGAATAGGTCCAGAGGTCCACGTACCCTGCGGCCATATAGTAGCTCGAAGGGGGAGAAGCCTGTAGATTCCTGCGGTACCTCTCGGTAGGCAAACAGCAAGTGCTGTAAATGAATCTCCCAGTCTTTCCCCTCTGCCCCTATGTAGGTCCGAAGCATCTGCTTCAAGGTACCATTAAACCTCTCACATAATCTGTTTGTCTGGGGATGGTAAGGGGTAGTGCGCCAGTGCTGTACACCGCATGCATCCCAGAGACAATGTAACAGTTCACTCATGAACTGCGACCCCTGATCGGTTAGGATCTCACTAGGGAAACCTACCCTAGAAAAAATGTTCAGCAAAGCTGCTGCCACTGTCTTGGCATCTATGGTGCCAAGCGCTACCGCCTCAGGATACCGGGTGGCAAAATCCACCACCGTGAGGATGTAGCGCTTTTTGACCTGCTAGGAATCATAAGGGGTCCTACAAGATCCATCGCTACTTTCTGGAAGGGTTCCCATATTATCGGTACGGGTTTCAGGGGTGCCTTCACACGGTCGCATGCTTTACCCACTCGCTGGCAGGCATCACAAGAGCGGCAGAAATTGCCCACATCTCGAGATGCCCCCGGCCAGTAGTAATGCTGTAATAACCGGGCTCGTGTCCTGTTGATACCCTGATGTCCCGCTAACGGAATAGAGTGAGCTACCCGTATCAGTTGCTGTCGGTACCCCTGGGGCACTACTAGCTGTCGCTTACCGGTCAATCCCTCCTCTATCCCTGGGTTCCCTTCTACTCTATACAGGAGTCCCTTATGCCATAGGCAGTGCTCAGTGCCTTCCCCTGCCTGAGGTTCGGACGCCCGAAGTCTCACACCGGCCAGGGTAGGGTCTGCCTTCACTGCCTCCCTAAACTGGGTTCCTAATTCTGGCCACCCCCCTGGTCATGTCATTGTCTGGGGAATGGGGAAGGGTGAGGGGGAACAGTAAGTCAGTCTGTGGTTGCAACTGATCCTGGCTTACCTCCCCAGGCTCCTCTGTGCCCTCCGCTAACATTGGTCCCAAAGGCTGGGGGACTGGCGTTGCCGGCTTGGCTGCTGTCTGGCTCCGGTTAACTGCCGCCACTGCAGCGGGCTTGGGTTCCCGGTCGTAGGTTCAGGTCATCGGTCCCAGATCGTTGCCCAAAAGAACTCCGGCTCGTGCCGGAGCTCCCCCGCCTTCTGTGGACTGCTGCCCGCAGGCGGCCTCTGAGTCCATTGGGAGGTATTAGCAGATTTCTTGGGCGGCGCCACCGGCGCCACTTTGGCTGGTGCCTTGGGGGGCATCAGAGCTTGGCTGGCCACATAGTCATCTTCTAGCCTCGCCGCCTCCTGGTAAGTCTTCGGATTTTTGTCATACACCCAAGCCCTCACCGCCGGCGGGCACTGTTGCATGAGCTGCTCCTGAAAGATGAGGTCCAGCAGGCGATGGTAAGTCCTGGCCTCATAGCCATCCACCCAGCGTATCCCGTACAAAGCCATGTGGGTCACGTATGTGACATAGGACTCCTCTCTTCCAGCCGGAATTTACCCCGGTAGGCTTCAGGGGTAAAACCGTACTGAAATAACAGCAGCTTTTTCAGGTGGTCATAATCATCAGCATACTCCTTTGGAAGTGCCATCATGGTCTGTTTAGCCAAGCCGGGCAGTAAGGGGTCCAAACGTGCAACCCTATGCTGGGGAAGCACTTTGTACCGCCGGCACTGCGCTTCAAAGTACTTTAAGAAACTTTCAATCTGATCAGTGCCTTCAACGAACTTCGTGAGACTGTGCTGGTCCAGTTTGAGTTCATCTTTGCTGGGTTGGACAGGGGGGCAATAAGCGGGTCTGTTCAATGCCATAGAGATAAACTGTAGCCGCTCCTCCGGTGTCCCTCTGTCGCTCCAGGCTATAATCAGTGCCAACATTTCAGGGGTGAACGGACTGGTAGCCGCAGCCACCAGTGCCGCTCCTGCTGCACTGGTCCCGGGAGGTGCACTTGTTCCCACCCCGGGATTCTGCCACCCCGGCACTAGGTTCCTTCCCTGATCTCCGGGTGGCTGTACAAGGACAAGCTGAGCTGTGTCCTGAGGCTCTGCAAGCCGGGCTTCATAGTCACTGATTGCCGCTATCATGGCTGCGACCTCCTGGTTCTCATAAACCAGTCCATATTCACGGCACTTGTCCCTCAGCTGAGTTCGGGTCCTCAGTTGGGATGAGCCTTCCGCTTCACTCATGGTTCACGGTCACAGCAGTGAGGTGGTGTTACAACTTGTGTTAACTGTTGCACTACTGTGTGTTCAATATCTTTAGTCCCAGGAACTCGCAATTACTCTCGGGTTCCCACTATATTACAGAGTCCCACAGAACACTGTAATATAAGTTCAGTTCAGTCCCGCCGCTGCCACCAGTTTTATTAATGCCTGTGACGGTAGCTTTGAAACAGCCTATAATAATACACCAAATAACTGGGTTGAACTGAACGAGGCTTAGATACAATAAAGTATATTTATTCCTTAAATAGGTGAACACAGCAATATAGTACAGTAACAAGCAAGAAAGGTAACACTTATGTTTTGGGTTGGGAAAATGAAGAAGTATCACATAGCAATTCTCCAGCAATCAGGTAACAATCAAGATGGTATTTGAAGACCAAGGATATAGGGGTTACCACAGATTATATATCTTTGTAACCCTATCCTTAACATTGAGTACAGGCCGTTGGGTCACAATTACCTGTATCCAATCTTTAACGTGGGAACACATTTTAATCCATGCCCCCTGCTAGTTAGCTCATGCGCACTAGGAACCTGGGGGTCTCATTTCTGTAGCCCCACATTTACATCAGGGACGCCGGCCAGTCTGCCAAATGGAATATCTGGCAGGATACCCTTTGTTGGAAGGTGTTAAATATGACACTCACAGACTGCTCTGGTTTGAGGTGTCTCCGCCCTCAGGTAAACAGTGATGGGGACAAAATCCTTTGAACAGCACTTAGTCTCTAGACATTGGGTCGCCCCTCTGACCATCTGCTTCTCTTTGTGCAAAGGAATCTCTGCAAGATTTTATCCCTGCCTTGGAATACAACATTATATGTGAAACACAAACATATTAAAATATCCGGTTCTGTTGGGCTCAGCGGGTCCAAACTGCCCAGTTCTTAATGCCGGAACTGGGACACAATATAATCCAAGTTTCAGCCCGCTGGGTCCTTCGGAACCAGAGTTACACAAATACTACCTAAACCGTTTCCTATTTTAATACAAAAATCTCCGCTGTAAATGAAATCACGGTTTTTCACTAAATCCCCATTGAAAACAACGGGCTCCGCCGTCATAGACTTTCAATGGGAAACCGCCGCCATTGGCGGCTATGGGAATCCGCCACCATAGACTTTCAACGGGGCATCGTCGCCGTTGAAGCCTATGGGGTTTCTCCGCCATAGCAGTCAATGGGAACCGGCCGCTATTGAAGTCTATGGGAAAAACTCCAGAACCTTTAAGGTGGTCCATACTCTGTTGGGTTGGTCAGAGATGGTCAAGGATGGTTCTTAGGTCATGCCGGAGCAGTGACTACAGGTACCCCAAACCCTGGCCCTCTGGACCCTCCTGAACTGGAGATATGGGCTTATGGTTTGTAGCATTTCTCACTTAGTCATTTTCTTGGGCTGCTCCTGCCGCCGCCATTGGAACCTATGGCGCGACCCGCTCTTCTCAGCACGACCATTTCTGGGGGTCCTGGATTCGGGGACCCGGTGGTGGTCAAGTGAGGGGGGACCTAGGAACTAGGGGCAAAAATAATTTTATTTCTGGGTGCCCTAGAACCTGAGATTCCCACGCCACTTGACATTGAACTTGATTAATCAGTGATCAAAGCTCTTTTTCAGACAAAGTATCCGCTTTGCGTTTTTGCGGTTTGGATGGCAGCCAACTCGTTCCTGGAAAGCACCGTTGAGGAATCTCCATTGAAGTTAATGAGCCCATTGACTTACAATGGGAAATCGCAGCTCCTCCTCTCGGACGCCACCTGCTGGTCTTTGAGGGAAACAGGTCCAAAACAGCTAGATCCGTCATTGAAATAAATGGAGCCTCAATGGCGACCTATGGGACCCTGCAAAATGGTGCCTGAAAAGGCGGGAAAATTACACAAAGGGCTATAATCACTAAACAACTATTAACCCTTGCCCTCCCGGATGGATCCCAGTGTATGTGTGGTGCAGACACTGACATAATAATAAAGCATGGGAACAGGGGAACATACATTTTCATGATATAACAAGGGGCAAACCACATTCCTGGACCGCAGTCCAGTTAACCCCTTGTCTCCCTGGTGAGGTCAGGAGGTGGCCAAATGGGGTGCAACCCCTTTAATACCGGGCCACCCCCTTTCTCCCTCTACACCTCCCCTTCTTTTTTTTTTTTTTTTTTAAATTTTTATTTATTGTCAATGCTTTTATGACAGTAAACACATAACACATAACACAATATAATACATAATCATATCAAACAAATCAATCACAGTCAAACATACAAACTGTAATGTCGCAGATACAGCTTGTTAAATAATAAATACAATCATGAACATAAACCAAACAAAATTCTCTTATATTAAGCTCTGCTAGTAAGTCAACTTCATACTTAGTAAGCCCGTTTATCCCTATTGTTCTCATTTTGGCAGATGATTCCTCTCTCGTCTTACAATATTCTATGACCAGTGAACTCAGACCACGGTAGCCAGAGAATCTCATATTTTAACCTTGTATCAGTTGTTATATATGAGAGCTGTTCCATTCTCATAACCTCCCATACCCTCGACTCCCATTGTCTCATACTGTAGTGGCAGCGTCCAGCTTTTTCCAGTTGGCAGCTATAGTGCATCTTGCTGCGTTCAGCATATGTATGAGTAATTCTATGCCCTTCAACCCCTTCCCTGTTTAGCAATAGAATACTCGGGTCTTTCGGGATTCTGATCTTGGTTATATTGAAAATCTGTTCCACTATTTCATCCCAGAAACACTTTATTTTCTTGCACTCCCACCAGATATGTAGCATTGTACCCACCTCCCCACACTCTCTCCAGCTTTGTCACACTTCCTGGATAGCATGCGTTCAGTTTTTTGTGGCGTATAGTACCACCTGTACATTATCTTATATATATTTTTCCAGTATATTCGTCATATCGAGGATGTGGGCTGGCATTAAGCCACATTTGTGTCCACTCTAGTGCAGAGTATTCCTACCCAGGTCCTTTTCCCAAGCTAATCAAATCGGGTTTAGGTTCAGCTTTGATTTCCAGTATTGTTTTATAAATATACGATATATTATGTCCTCAGCACCTAGTACAACCAACGCCGCCTCGAAAGGATTCAATCTCCTCAACATATTTTTTTTTATTTCTTTTGGTGCTCATATAGTGAACAATTTGTGTATATTGCCATCTGTCTCCTTATTTGAAATCAAACTGGTCCTGGAAGTATTTTAAAGTTTCTAATTAATCCCATGTCCATCAGGTCTCCTAATCTTAGTAGCTCCGCTCCGCTCCCTTTTTAAATGTTCTAGAGTTTATCCTGGGGGAAATCGGAGTTCCACATATTGGGGTGAGAGGGGAGGGGAACGTCCAGACCTTCTCATCTTTGGATATTTCATCCCATGCACATAGAGCTGCACCGATAGTGGGTGTTCATAGAGATCTTTAGGCCGATCTATCTTCCTAAGCCAGGGAACCTTATTTGTATCTATATTTTTACAGTAGTTTTTCGATTTCCACCCATAGTTTATTCTTTGTACCATGATACCATTCAAAGAGAGAGCGTTCACCGTGCTTCAAGGTAATACTTTATATTTGGCAGCCCGAGTCCTCCTTTGACTTATGCCTTTGCAGCGTTTTAATATTATTCCTTGGGGAGGAGGGGGGAGGGGAGAGGGAGAGGAGGGGGGGAGGGAGCAACTTGGCATTCTCCCCTGATGCCCTCTGCAGCAAACTCAGGGGGTTGTGGTCAGTGAGGACCGTGAAAGCCCTCCCTTCATAGGGCGGGAGCTTTGTAGTGCCCACACAATGGCCAAGCACTCATTCTCAATGGTGGCATATGCCACTTCCTGGGAAGCGTTGCGACTGATATACACCACAGGGTGCTCTCTGCCGTCGTCCCCCACCTGGCTCAACACAGCCCCAATACCAAAGTCTGAGGCATCAGTCTGAATGAGAAATGCTGGGTATAGTCCGGTGAACCAGTATGGGGCCCACAAGCGCAGTTTTCAGTGCCTGAAAGCAGTTTCACAGGCAGAGTCCAGGTAATAAGCACAGGCAGTTGCTTCTTGGTCAGATCAGTCAGGGGTTTGGCCACGACGCTGTACTGTGGGACAAATTTCCTATAGTACCACTGCTGCCAAAAATGCATGACCTGTGTAATGGGAAAGGGGGTGGGCCCGGTATTAAAGGGTTGCACCCCATAATGGCCATCCCCTAACCACTCACAGAGAGAACAGGGTTAACTAGACTGCGGTCCAGGGATGAGGTTTGCACTTGTTATCCTTGAAAATGTATGTTCCCCTTCCGTTCCATGTTTTCATTATAAGCATGTATTTTAATGTTTTTAAAGTGCATTTCTGTATCTCCAGTTCGGGAGGTCGCAGTAGAGTTCATATTTGGCCAATAGTGGAGTCACTGTAGCATTAAAAACTGGCAAAGGTCGACCACTGGGTCCACCAGAATGGCACTTATTAATATGTGTAGATGTTAAAGTGTTATATGTATTTTATTGTGGCTCTATTCTGAAAATGATGCAGACGCCATTTGCTAGCTATAAGTCCTGAAGGGACACGACCTGAGTAGCTAAGGACGGTGATCAAAAGGTAACTGCCTTTATTGTTACCCATGTCTAGGGATTAAGTATTAGTCAATCAACAAACTCTGGCAGTCTAATTGTTCCTGAGGGCATGTGGTAGTCTGTTAGCTGTTAGTTTCCACGTAGATAATTGTTCACCAATAGGTGTGTTCAATGTTAAGAATAGGGTTGCACAGGTTTAAAACGGTGTCAACCCTACAGTTTTGAGTTGAGCTTCTGATACACATTGAAAGTCACTGGATTGCTGGATTGTGCTGGAGTTATGCTTCGATACCATCTAAGTCACTGGACTGTGGAGGAATTCTATTGGATACTTCTCCTCCATCCCCCAACCCTGAGTAAGTGTTACCCTCTGTCTGTTAATTGTAACATATTGCTGTGTTTCCCCTTATTTAAGGAATAAATTATATTTTATTATATCTAAGCCTCGTTCAGTTCAACAACCCAGAATATTGATGTTCATTATATCTTGTCATAAGCTACCATGACAAGCTGTTTCTTTGTTTTTGGAACAGGCCACTAAACTATGGCTTCTACCTTGGCCGGCTCTGGTTTGAGGTGCCCTCACCCACCCTTGCCCTAAGTACAGACCTTGGCCATCCCCATCATACACTTATGGGTTTCAAGGTAACCAGCCCTCCCTGATCCTATCCAGCACCGCCGCTACATGTCCTAAGTGGGATTCCCAGGAACTCCTAAAGACAGCAATGTCATCTAAGTAAGCCCTGGCATAACTCTGCCTTCCCTTCCAGTACCTATTGAACCAGGTGTTGGAAGGTAGCCGGGCATTCTTCACCCAAATGGCATCACTAAAAACTCATAGAGGCCACTTGGGTGATGAATGCTGACTTCTCCCTAGCCTCTCGGTCAGGGGGATTCCAATAGCCCTTGCTCAATCCATGTGGTCCAGATACTTGCCCCCTGAGTTCATCTATTAACTCATCCATGCGGGCATGGGATAGGCATCTGACAACGTCCCAGCGTTGAGCAAGCGGTAGTCCACACAAAACCTGGTGGTCTTTGTCCTTCTTAGGAACTAGGACTACCGGATTTGCCCAAGGACTCTGGGGCAGTTAATTACCCCTAGGTCAGCATCTCTATCTCCCTCTCATACTGGTCTTGACCTCTGCTGACACTCTATAAGCGTGCTTAGTTCAGAGGCTGCAGGTCCCCTGTGAGCACTGGGTTTTTGGTGAGATGTGTGGTCCATGCATGTCAGTGAAGAGGGTGCTAACACTTCTCTACATGTCCCTGGCTTCCCTCTCTGCCTAGACTGTGCCCCTATCTCCACCTGCTCCACAGTGTTCCTCTGCCTAGGCCTCCCCTATGAGATAAGCAGAGCATTGCTCGCCGGATCCTCCAGCAGTGGGCTACAAATGGCCATTACTGCTCCCATACTCGTGCTTTGTTACTCTTTCAACTTGTTAATGTGATATGTCTTGTTCCTCTCAGGCCCTACCTGTACAACTTGTTTGCACTCATTCACCTTTCGATGACGGGTACGGTCCTGACAGGCACCATTAACTTGTTCTCTCCTGAGTGGGTTTGAGAACAACACCTGCTGTCCTGGGATGAATTCTCTGCTACTGGTCATGCCGGTCAACCATTGCTTCGGCTTGTTTCTGAGCGGACCCCTGAGGTGTCCTGGGCCACCCCATGAGCATTTCTAACGGCTCGGGATCTACTACATACTGGATCACTGAAGAATCATAGCAGTAGTCTCCCCTTCCCATCCCTCACGAATATGTCCGAGGGTCCACGTACCCTGCGGCCATATAGTCAGCTCGAAGGGAGAAGCCTGTAGATTCCTGCGGTACCTCTCGTAGGGCAAACGCAAGTGCTGTAAATGAATCTCCAGTCTTTCCCCTCTGCCCCTATGTAGTCGCAAGCATCTGCTTCAAGGTACCATTAAACCTCTCACATAATCTTTTGTCTGGGATGGTAAGGGGTCATGCGCCATGTGCTGTACACCGCATGCATCCCAGAGACAATGTAACAGTTCACTCATGAACTGCGACCCCTGATCGGTTAGGATCTCACTAGGGAAACTACCCTAGAAAAAATGTTCAGCAAGCTGCTGCCACTTCTTGGCATCTATGGTGCCAAGCGCACCCGCACCACCCAGAACGTGTCAAATTCCATCCACCACCGTGAGGATGTATCGCTTTTTGCCTGCTAGGAATCATAGGGGTCCTACAGATCCATCGTACTTTTCTGGAAGGGTTCCCATATTATCGGTACGGGTTTCAGGGGTGCCTTCAAACTGTCGCATGCTTTACACACGCGCTGGCAGCATCACAAGAGCGGCAGAAATTGCCACTCTCTCGAGATGCCCCCGGCCAGTAGTAATGCTGTAATAACCGGGCTCGTGTCTGTTGATACCCTGATGTCCCCTAAACGGAATAGAGTGAGCTAACCCTGTATCAGTTGCTGTCGGTAACCCCTGGGGCACTACTAGCGGTCGCTACCGTCAATCCCGCCTCTATCCCTGGTTCCTTCTACTCTATACAGGAGTCCCTTATGCCATAGGCGTGCTCAGTGCCTTCCCCTGCCTGGGTTCGGACGCCGAAGTCTCACCACCACCGGCCAGGGTAGGGTCTGCCTTCACTGCCTCCCTAAACTGGTTCCTAATTCTGGCCACCCCCCCTGTCATGTTTGTCTGGGGAATGGGGAAGGGTGAGGGGAACAGTAGTCAGTCTGTGGTTGCAACTGATCCGGCTTACCTCCCCAGGCTCCTCTGTGCCCTCCGCTAACATTGGTCCCAAAGGCTGGGGGACTGGCGTTGCCGGCTTGGCTGCTGTCTGGCTCCGATTACTGCCGCCACTGCAGCGGGCTTGGTACCCGGTCGTGGTTCAGGTCATCGGTCCCCAGATCGTTGCCCAAAAGAACTCCGGCTCGTGCCGGAGCTCCCCCCCGCCTTCTGTGGACTGCTGCCCGCAGGCGGCCCTCTGAGTCCATTGGGGAGGTATAATAGATTTCTTGGGCGGCGCCACCGTTGCCGCTTTGGCTGGTGCCTTGGGGGGGCATCAGAGCTTGGCTGGCTACTAGTCATCTGCTAACCCGCGCCGCCTCCTGGAAGTCTTCTGATTTTTGTCATACACCCAAGCCCTCACCGCCGCGGGCACTGTTGCATGAGCTGCTCCTGAAAGATGAGGTCCAGCGGCGATGGGTAAGTCCGGCCTCATAGCCCTCCACCCAGCGTATCCCGTACAAAGCCATGCGGGTCACGTAAGTGACCATAGGACTCCCTCTTCCAGCCGGAATTTTCCCCGTAGGCTTCAGGGGTAAAACCGTACTGAAATACAGCAGCTTTTTTCAGGGGTCTAATCATCAGCATACTCCTCTGAAGCGCCATCATGGTCTGCTTAGCCAGCCGGGCAGTAAGGGGTCCAAACGTGCAACCCTAATGCTGGGAAGCAACTTTGTACCGCGGCACTGCGCTTCAAGTTCTTTAAGAAACTTTCAATCTGTCAGTGCCTTCAACGAACTTGGTGAGACTGTGCTGGTCCAGTTTGAGTATCATCTTTGCTGGTTGACAGGGGGGCAATAAGCGGGTTCTGTTTCACCGCATAGAGATAAACTGTAGCCGCTCCTCCGGTCCCTCTGTCGCTCCAGGCTATAATAGTGCAACATTTCAGGGGTACACGTACGGTCGCGCATCCACGCTGCAGACACCATTGCCGCTCCTGCTGCACTGGTCCCGAGGTGCACTTGTTCCCACCCCGGATTCTGGCCACCCCCGGCCTGTTCCTTCCCTGATCCTCCGGGTGGCTGTACAAGGACAAGCTAACTGTGTTTCCTGAGGCTCTGCAAGCCGGCTTCATAGTCACTGATTGCCGCTATCATGGCTGCGACCCATACCTGGTTCATAAACCAGTCCATATTCAGCGGCACTTGGTCCCCAGCTGAGTTCGGGTCCTCAGTGGATGAGCCTTCCGCTTCACTCATGGTTCACGGTCACAGCAGTGAGGTTGGTGTTACACTTGTGTTTAACTGTTGCACTATGTGTTTTCAATATCTTTAGTCCCCAGGAACTGCAATTACTCTCGGTTTCCCACTATATTACAGAGTCCCAACAGAACACTGTAATATAAGTTCAGTTCATCCCCGCCGCTGCCACCAGTTTTATTAATGCCTGTGACGGGTGCTTTGAAACACCTATAATAATACAACCAAATAACTGGGTTGAACTGAACGAGGCTTAGATACATAAAGTATATTTATTCCTTAAATAGGTAACACCGCAATATAGTACAGTAACACAGACAGGTACACTTATGTTTGGGTTGGGAAATGGAAGAAGTACACATAGCATTCTCCAGCAATCAGGTAACAATCAAGATGGTATTTGAAGACCAAGGATATAGGGTTACCACAGCATTATATATCTTTGTAACCCTATCCTTAACATTGAGTACAGGCCGTTGGGTCACAATTACCTGTATCCAATCTTTACGTGGGAACACATTTTAATCCATGCCCCCTGCTGTAGCTCATGCGCACTAGAAACATGGGGGTCCTCTTTCTGTAGCCCCACATTTACATCAGGGACGCCGGCCAGTTGTCCTGCAAATGGAATATCTGGCAGATACCCTTTGTTGGAAGTGTTAAATATGACACTCACAGACTGCTCTGGTTTGAGGTGTCTCCGCCCTCAGGTAAACAGTGATGGGGAACAAAATCCTTTGAACAGCACTTAGTCTCTAGACATTGGGTCCCGCCCCTCTGACCATCTGCTTCTCTTTGTGCAAAGGAATCTCTGCAAGATTTTATCCCTGCCTTGAATACAACATTATATGTGAAACACAAACATATTAAAATATCCGGTTTCTGTTTGGGCTCAGCGGGTCCAACTGCCCAGTTCTTAATGCCGGAACTGGGACAACATAAATCCAAGTTTCAGGCCCCTGGGGTCCCTTCGGACACAGAGTTACACAAATACTACCTAAACCAATTTCCTATTTTAATACAAAAATCTCCGCTGTAAATGAAATCACGGTTTTTCACTAAATCGCTGCCATAGACTTTCAACGGGGCATCGCCCGCCGTTGAAGCCTATGGGGTTTCTCCGCCATAAGCCGTCAATGGGAACCGGCCGCCATTGAAGTCTATGGAAAAAACTCCAGAACCTTTAAGGTGGTCCATACTCTGTTGTTGGTCAGAGAGGGTCAAGGATGGTTCTTGCGGTCATGCCGGAGCAGTGACTACAGTACCGCCAACCCCCAACCCTGGCCCTCTGGACCCTCCTGAACTGGAGATTGGGCTTATGGTTTGTAGCATTTCTCACTTAGTCATTTTCTTGGGCTTCTCGCCGCCGCCATTGGAACCTATGCGCGCCCACCCTCTTCTCAGCACCACCATTTCTGGGGGTGGGTCTGGTCCGATTCGGGACCCGGTGGTGGTCAATTGAGGGGGGACCTAGGAACTAGGGCAAAAAGATAATTTTAATTTTCTGGGTGCCCTAGAACCTGAGATTCCCACGTCACTTGACATTGAACTTGACTAATCAGTGATCAAAGCTCTTTTTCAGACCAAGTATCCGCTTTGCGGTTTTTTGCCGGTTTGGATGGCAGCCACCTCGTTCCTGGAAAGCACCGTTGAGGAATCTCCATTGAAGTTAATGAGCCCATTGACTTACAATGGGAAATCGCAGCTCCTCCTCCTCTCGGACGCCACCTCTCTGGTCTTTGAGGGAAACAGGTCCAAAACAGCTAATCCGTCATTGAAATAAATAGCCCTCCAATGGCGACCTATGGGACCCTGCAAAATGGTGCCTGAAAAGGCGGGAAAATTACACAAAGGGGCTATAATCACTAAACAACTATTAACCCTTGCCCTCCCGGATGGATCCCCAGTGTATGTGTGTTGCAGACACTGACATAATAATAAAGCATGGAACAGGGGAACATACATTTTCATGATATAACAAGGGGCAAACCATTCCTGACCGCAGTCCAGTTACCCCTTGTCTCTCCCTGGTGGAGGGTCATAGAGGTGGCCAATGGGGTGCAACCCCTTTATATAACGGGCCACCCCATTTCTCCCCTCTACATTATGTAATTGCTGCTCCTGACTTCTTTTCTCGCGTGCCCATCCCTGTCTCCTGCCCCGCTTCCTCCTGATCCCCTCCATGTCCGTGTCCTGTTCCTCGGGCTGCTCGCGCGGGGCAGGCAGAATACAGCGGGGCATGTTCCCCCCCCCCCCCCCCCCCCCCCCCCCCCGGACCCGCTTCCCCTCTGGTCCCTGCTCCTTCCCTGTGGCTGCTCACACGGGGCCAGAGATGGACAGCAGGGATTTCCCCCCTCCCCCCTGTCCTCCCGCTTGCCCTCCGGTTCCGCTCCCTGTCCCTGTGGCTGCACGGCGCGGGCAGGAAGATGCCGAAGGGGATTCTCTCCCCCCTCTTTCCTTCCCGCTCACCCTCTTTCTCCCGCTTGCCCCCCTGTCCCGCTCCTGCTCTTTGGCTGCTCGCTCGGGGCGGGGATGACAGCGGGCGATGCCGTCCACCCCCGGTTTGCCCTACGGTTCCCCGCTTTTCCCCCAGTGCCTGTGCCTGCTCCCGATGCCAGCAGAGTGTTCCCTCGGTCCCTGTGGCTGTCCTCCGCTCCCCCCCCACCCACAAATTTAAAATAAATAACAAAAAAAAATATCCTCCTGGCTAATTGGCCAATTGGTCGTGATGCTAACACGGAGCCCTTCTCTGCAGGGGTAGTAATGGCTGCTCTTGCTCTCTCGCGCTCGGGCGTCCCTTTCTCCTGCTTTGCTTCCTCCCTCATCCACTCAGTCTCCGCTTCTGTCCCCGTGGCTGCTCTCGCGGGGCAGGAGATGTACAGCAAGGGATTTCTCCCCCCCCCCCCTCCCGCTTGCCTCCGGTTCCTGCTCCTGTCCCCGTGGCTGCTCGCACGGGGCAGGAGATGACAGCAATTGATTTCTTTCCCTTCTCCCCCCCCCCCCNCCCCCCCCGGTTGCCCTACGGTCCCCGCTTTCCCCCAGTGCCTGTGGCTGCTCCCGATGCCAGCAGGAGTGTTCCCCTCGGTCCCTGTGGCTGTCTCCACTCCCACCCTTACAAATTTAAAAATAAATAACAAAAAAAAATATCCTCCTGGCTGATTGGCCAATTGGTCGTGATGCAAACGGAGCCCTTCTCTGCAGGGGTAAGTAATGGCTGCTCTTGCTTCTCGCGCGCGCGGTCCCTTTCTCCTGCCTGTGCTTCCTCCCTCATCCACTCAGTCTCCGCTTCTGTCCCCGTGGCTGCTCGCGCGGGGCAGGAGATGACAGCAAGGGATTTCTCCCCCCCCCCTCCCGCTTGCCCTCCGGTTCCGCTCCTGTCCCCGTGGCTGCTCGCACGGGGCAGGAGATGACAGCAAGGGATTTCTCCCCCCCCCCTGTCCTGCTTGCCCTCCGGTTCCGCTCCTGTCCCTGTCAATATAATCCGTTTCAGCGCCGCTGGGTCCTTCGAACAGAGTAGTTACACAAATACTACCTAAACCGTTTCCTATTTTAATACAAACAACTCCGCTGTAAATGAAATCACGTGTTTTTCATTAAATCCGCTGCCATAGAACTTTCAAACGGGGCATCGCCGCCGTGAAGCCATGGGGTTTCTCCGCCATAGCCTGTCAATGGGAACCGGCCGCCATTGAAGTCTATGGGAAAAACTCCAGAACCTTTAAGGTGGTCCATACTCTGTTGGGTTGGTCGAAGGGTCAAGATGGTTCTGGTCATGCCGGAGCAGGACTACGGTACCCCAAACCCTGGCCCTCTGGACCCTCCTGAACTGAGATATGGGCTATGGTGTTGTAGCATTTCTCACTTAGTCATTTTCTTGGCTCTCCTGCCGCCGCCATTGGAACCTATGGCGATCGAACCCCCTCTCTCAGCACCACCATTTCTGGGGTCCTGCGTCGGGACCCGGTGGTGGTCAGTGAGGGGGGACCTAGGAACTAGGGGCAAAATAATTTTATTTCTGGGTGCCCTAGAACCTGATATTCAACGTCACTTACATTGAACCTGACTAATCAGTGATCAAAGCTCTTTTTCAGACCAAATCCGCTTTTGCGGTTTTTTGCGGTTTGGATCAGCCAACTCGTTCCTGGAAAGCACCGTTGAGGAATCTCCTTGAAGTTTAATGAGCCATTACTTACAATGGAAATCGCAGCTCCTCCTCCTCGGACGCCACCTGCTGGTCTTTGAGGGAAACAGGTCCAAAACAGCTAGATCCGTCATTGATAAATGGAGCCTCATGGCACCTATGGGACCCTGCAAAATGGTGCCTGAAAGGCGGGAAAATTACACAAAGGGCTATAATCACTAAACAACTATTAACCCTTGCCCTCCCGATGGATCCCAGTGTATGTGTTGTGCAGACACTGACATAATAATAAAGCATGGAACAGGGGAACATACTTTCATGATATACCAGGGGCAAACCACATTCCGGACCGCGTCCAGTTAACCCCTTGTCTCCCTGGTGAGGTCAGGAGGTGGCCAAATGGGGTGCAACCCCTTTAATACCGGGCCACCCCCATTTCTCTCTCCCTCTACATTATGTAATGGCTGCTCCTGCTTCTCGCGTGCCCGATCCCTGTCTCCTGCCCACGCTTCCTCCCTGATCCCCTCCAGTCTCCGGTCCTGTCCTCGTGGCTGCTCGCGCGGGGCAGAGAGAGACGACGGGGCATGTTCCCCCCCCCCCCCCCCCCCGGACCCGCTTACCCCCCCCCTGGTCCCTGCTCCTGTCCCTGTGGCTGCTCACACGGGGCAGGAGAGGAGATGAGGGAGATTTTCCCGCCTTCCTCCCCCCCCCCCCCTTCCCGCTAGTTCCTCCGGTTCCGCTCCTGTCCCTGTGGCTGCACGCGCGGGGCAGGAGATGACAGAAGGGGATTTCTCCCCCCTCTTTCCCGCTCACCCTCTTTCCCGCTTGCCCCCCTGTCCCGCTCCTGCTCTGTGGCTGCTCGCTCGGGGCAGGGGATGACAGCGGGCGATGCCGTCCACCCCCGGTTGCCCTACGGTCCCCGCTTTCCCCCAGTGCCTGTGGCTGCTCCCGATGCCAGCAGGAGTGTTCCCCTCGGTCCCTGTGGCTGTCTCCGCTCCCCCCCCCACAAATTTAAAAATAAATAACAAAAAAAAATATCCTCCTGTCAATTGGCCAATTGGTCGTGATGCTACCGGAGCCTTCTCTGCAGGGGTAGTATGGCTGCTCTTGCTTCTCGCGCGCGCGGTCCCTTTTCTCCTGCCTGTGCTTCCTCCCTCATCCACTCAGTCTCCGCTTCTGTCCCCGTGCGCTGCTCGCGCGGGCAGGAGATTGACAGCAAGGGATTTCTCCCCCCCCCCTCCCGCTTTCCCCTCCGGTTCCGCTCCTGTCCCCGTGGCTGCTCGCACGGGGCAGGAGATGACAGCAATTGATTTCTCCCCCCCCCCCTGTCCTGCTTGCCCTCCGGTTCCGCTCCTGTCCCTGTGGCTGCATGCGCGGGGGAGGGGTGTTCCCCTCGGTCCCCGTGGCTGTCTCCACTTCCTCCCCTCCCCCCACAGAGAGCATGTGTGTATGAGTGTGTGTGTGTGTGTGTGTGGGTGGGGTGTGTGTGGTGTGTGTGTGTGTGTGTGTGAGAGTGTGAGAGTGTGTGTGTGTGGGTGTGTGTGTGTGTGTGTTTGTGTGTGTGTGTGTGTGTTTATGAGAGAGAGAGTGTGTGAGTGTATGATAGAGAGAGAACGTGTAGGACACCATATGTACCACCCCACCCAGACAGTCATCCCCCCACCCCACCCAGTCAGTCATCACCCCACCCATTCAGTCATATGCCCCCAACCAGTCAGTCATACCCCCACCCAGTCATAACCCCCCCACCCAGTCAGTCAACCCCCCCCCACCCCACCATCAGTCATAACCCCCCACACCCAGTCAAAAGTCTCGTCATACCCCCCCCACCCAGTCAAAAGTCAGTCATAGTCAGTCATCCCACCACCCCATCCCCTGCCCAGTCACCCCACCCAGTCAGACAGTCAGTAATCCCCACCCAGTCAGACACCCGTCACCCCACCCCATCACCCCACCCAATCAGCAGTCACCCCACCCACCCAGTCCTCTTCCCACCACCCCACCCAGTCACACCCATCACCCCCACCCAATAACCCATCACCCATCCCCCATCCTCATCCTCCAGTCCTCCCTCTCTCCGTCCCTCTCTCTCTCTCCTCTCTCTCTCCTCCCTCTCTCCATCTCTCTCCCCTCCTTCTCTCTCCCTCCTCTCCTCCGTACACCCTTTCTCCTCCTCTCGTCTCTCTCCACCCCTCCTCCGTCTCTCTCTCACCCTCTCTCTCTGTCTCTCACCCTCTCTCTCTCACCCTCTCTCCATCTCTCTCACCCTCTCTCTGTCTCTCTCACCCTTTCTCCGTCTCTCTCACCTTCTCTCTGTCTCTCTCACCTTCTCTCTCACCCTCTCTCTGTCTCTCACCTTCTCTCTCACCCTCTCTCCGTCTCTCTCACCCTCTCTCTGTCTCTCTCACCCTCTCTCCGTCTCTCTCTCCGTCTCTCTCACCGTCTCTCTCACCCTCTCTCTGTCTCACCCTCTCTTTGTCTCACCCTCTCTCTGTCTCACCTTCTGTGACGGTAGCTTTGTAACAGGCTATTAATAATACACACCTAAATATAACTGGGTTGAACTGAACGAGGCTTAGATATGATAAAATATAATTTATTCCTTTAAAAAGGTGTACACAACAAGATAGTACAAATAACAAACAAAATATGACACTTACTTAAAGGTTTGGACAAGAAAAACCATCAGGATACAGAATGGGCCATTTCTTCCATAATTCAGGTTCAGATGTAGTAATCACAGCAATACATGAAGATCATGAAGACCATACATGAAAAGATAATAGCCATAGGCTGAGCCTGGTTCTTATACAATTATTTCCCATTGAACACAACCTAAACCCAGCCCCTCTCATAAATCCGTGGTGAGGTTGATACAGTAGAGGCAACGTTTATTCTAACAAAAACCAGTGGCAATTCCCCAAAAGACCCAGGTACACCCAGGTACATTCTGAAAACATGCCTTAAACTTTCCTTAAACTAGCCCCAGCATTCCTGCATTGATTAATGGCCTATCAGATTAACAGCGGGGGGTCCCTGGCAAATCCATTCAAACTGAATTGGACTGCCAGGGATCCCTGCTGTGTTAATCCTATGGGTCGTTAGTCAATGCAGAAATACCTTAAACGTGCCTCAAACTAGCCCAGAACATACCCAGCACATACCCAGAATGTAACCCAGCTAGTTTACAGCAAATGTTAGAATAAACGTTGCCTCTACTGTAGTTTACCCCAGAGTAAAACTCCTCCCACCCAAGGACATTTAAAAACTGCTTTTCCTATCTAAATAACTTCATTACTTCAGTTCAGTAATACTTACTGGCACGCGACCCATATTAATACATTCCGGCACGCATGATGCTCCCAATAAGACTAAATATTATCGTGTAATATTAAAATTAAGAGAGATATTAATATCTGTCTCTTAGGACCTGCTAGACATCATGTGTCTGTAATCATTATTTGCGACTCTGTCCCCCGGTTATACATATGTAACTCTTAGCATGTTCAGCCGAGGACATCTCATAATATTCTTATATTTAATAAGGTCACTCATTCTGAGATCTCCTTGCGTAACCGCACCCCTGGCCCCCATCAAGAAATCCTTTGAAGCTGGGCTGTGTGTAGTGAACATTTGTCACCGGTGCTATATTTCACACCCAATGCCCCAGACCTCCTGTCCTAGCTGTCTCCCAGCAATATACCCTTGGCCTGCAAATTAGGTATTAACATATTGTACACTAAAAAACCCCTCTGTACTTTTCACACCCAACTTCAATCAAGCCTGTTGAAGCCCAAATTTTTCTGAAAAGATCCCACACATTTGTATTTTCCTAAACTGTAGCTCATTAACCCCTTAAGCCTCCCGCATCAATCCCAGTGTATGTGTGGGTGCAAACACTGGAACAGAAACAATACATTTTTACAGGGGAATATACATTAGGATGCTGAAGCAAGGTAAAAACACATTACTGGACCACAGTCCAGTTAACCCCTTGCTTCCCAGGTGAGAGTAGAGGGTGGCCAAATGGGGTGTAACCCCTTTAATCCTGTGCCAAATCCTCTCTCTCATGACGCCCTCTCTCTGTTTCACTTTCTCTCTGTCTCACTTTCTCTCTGTCTCACAATCTGGATCTGGTTATTTTATTTACCCTAAATATCTTAACTGCCCTATACTACACCGAAATAACCTATACTGCTTCCTTCCAGATCTAACTCTCGAGCTTCACACAGAAGACATCGGAATCCCCCATAACCCAGAAGACAGGTAGGGAACACCTCCCCTCCAATGTATAACATTGCGGGAATGAGGTACCTGGACATTGAGGGTCTGCGGATCAGGTAAGATCCCAGGTGGGATTGCTGCTTTAAATATTGGGAAGTGGGGGCATCCAGGCACTAGTTAAGGGGTGCACATCTGGCTTTTTTTTCTAGATTCGACATTTATACACACACACACATAACAAGGACTAATTGTAGTATAATGTAATACAATAAATAAACTTATGTGAAAAACGAATGTTCTTTCTAGGAATTTTTTCAATTTATTTCATTTATGTTTTTTTTTAAATGCGGGGCTGGGGGTGGGATTAGAGGCGGGGTTGGGGGCGGGACTAGAGGCGGGGTTGGGGCGGGACTATGTGGCGAGTAGATTTTTTGGTTCGGCGAGTAGATTTTTTGGTTCGGCGAGTAGATTTTTGGGTGATTTGTCAAGCACTGTATATCATCATCATTCTGTGGGTATTGTTCATTTTAAACTGACTGGGGTCAGGTTGGAATTGGACAAAAAACTTCAACAACAATGATATTATTAATACATTTGTCACAATAACAATATATCGCGATAGAGAAACCACGTCAGAGAATATTCTAGTAAATCTATAGAAAATAGAATTTCTTTCAAAATAAATAAATATAAAATTTCATTCTTCAAGCAGCAGAACTGGTGACACTTTTTTGTGTTGTTTGTTAAACTGATTTTAAGCAGGGGTTCTCCGGAGCTGAATCGTATTAATTTCAGCTCCGGGGATCCTTTGCTTCCTGGACTCTTACCTCGGGAAGGGAGGCCAGTATCTGTTTGCAATTTAAATGTCCTGCGTCACGTGAGCCAATAGGAAGCTGCAAGGGGTGATGTCATGGCTTCCCATTGGCCCACTGGGCATTTAAGCCTCTATTTTGATAACCTCAATTAGCCCAGCCCGAGCTGCTACCAGCACCCCCTTACAATGTAAATATCTCGGGAAGCAGGGAGTCCACAGAGATTAAATTATTTATATACTAGAATTGTTAGCGTCATCTTCTCCTTTTTTCCCTTTGTTTCGCTCATTATTATAACACAGATACAGTATATTGGGAGCAAAGAATAAAAACACATTCTTTCAACCCTGCTGCATATGTTTTTATAACCTGAAATGTACACAGAAAGCATATCATATTTAATAACACTTGTGCTAATAAAACATCTTATAATGTTTCTCATACTTAGAGAGTGTAAGAAACTGGGGAACTCCTCCCTCAAGGAGGGTTTTCCGCTTACCCCTCTCCGGCCGGCGTCCCGCGGTGGGGGCTGGCTGCTGGGGACAAGGACACCCTCCTCCATCACGCAGTCCTCCGCGATCCGTCGCTCGCCCCTCCTAATTGGTACTTTGCGTTGACATCGGGGAGCGGTGGCTTGGCGCATCCGCCACTGGCTGTTCCTAAAAAAGGTTCCGGCGCAGAGATATCAGCAGTATCTGAAAGGTCAGTATCACTGGTGACAAAACCCAGTTTATCCGTGGCTTTAGGTCTTCTCATGCAGAGTTGTTGCGTCTTTGAGCCCCACAAGCAGCAGAAGTGTCTGCTAGGCCCAAGAGCCAGCGATAAACTCTACATTCTTTATAATCTGCAGTGACCAAACTGAGTTTTTTCTTCATATATTTAATCAAGTTGTCCCTATACTGATCAATAGTAGTTTGTATTTTATCAGTCCAATTTGTTCCTGTGTCGCCAGTCAGAATATCTCCATATTTGTCATTAATGGTATCAACATCCATCTTAATTTTTACAATCTCCTTGCTGGTTTGCTCAATGCGACGACTCAGGAGATTCCTTCCCCTCCTTGTCCCTGTCACCCATCTCCTGTTGTCCCTCCTGCTCCTTCTCATTCCTCTACCTCACCCTCTGCCTCTCTCCCTTTGCTGCAGCGCGTCCCCCGCGGGTCTCGCTTACCCGCGCGCTCCCTGGTTCCCTGCCGTGATCCTCCCCGCTCCCTCTCTCCCGCGGTGGCCACGTTGCCTTCCCCTGTGATGTCACCTGTCCCGTTACCTCCTTCCTGCATGGTGCCCACGGCGTTCCGCACGCCTGATGACGCAACCGGTGCGTGCGCTCCCTCAACCCACGGAGGGATCACGCACATGCTCATCCGCTGCTCTCCCTGGCTCTCATGCTCCCTCTCTGCCGCTGCATGCCGTCTCACGGTCGCAGCCGACACGCGCGCTCCCCTTCTCTGGTCTCCGTGCCCCTCAGGCGCTCTTCCCCTGTTCGGTGCGGTCCCTCCCTGTGTTGCAACCAGTTTACAGAGGGCGCGCGCACATCCTCTCCTTATCCTGTTACCCATGTCTCCTCCCAAACTTTACAGGCCATTCCCCTGACTGCCCCTTCTGTCTCCTCCTCTTCTCTCCCTGTCCTATCCCTGTCGTCTCCCACTTCTCTCTCTGCTCCTCCCCTCTCTCCTATTGGTGTGCCCTCCTTTATAACCCCTGTCTGTCCACTTCTTCCCTGCTCTGCATAGTTCCTATTTTCCCTATGTGTACCTGACCTATGCTGTGCTCCCTTCATGTTCTCCCTGTTCCTGCTTCTGTGTTATCTTGGATCTCCCTGGTTTTGACCTCTGCTCAGCGGCACTGCTTCACCTTGCGCACTGCCGTGGGCAGCAGTCTCATCCCCCCACAGTCGATCCGTCTCCGGGATGCCTGGGGGCGCGCGCTTTCAGGTCTTCTACCCTCTCACAAGTGAGGTCCCGCCTCCCGCTTGGTCCGCGCGTTCCCCTCGCACACAGCAGGGGTAATTATTCCACCTTCTCTTTTGCCTATCACTGCCCTTGCTGGGGCCACTCCCTCGGTTGCCATTGGTCCCTGGTCCTTTATATGCCTGCTCAGCTATTCCTTCTTTGGCTGAGCATAGTTCCCTGTAGCCTTGTGTTACCCACGTTCGTGCCTTGCCTTGCATTGTCCTTAGTGCTTTCACCTCGCTCTCGCATTCGCTCCTGTGTACC
>WSYH01001332.1:25046-110197 GCA_036426205.1 Ascaphus truei
TTGTCCTTAGTGCTTTCACCTCGCTCTCGCATTCGCTCCTGTGTACCGACCCGACTTGATTTAGGACTCTCTCTGGAAATCGACCTCGGCTTGCTTCCTGACCATCCGACCTCTTCCACCCTCGACCTCGGCTTTCGGATACCAACCAACCACCCGGCTCCAACCCACGATCACGGCTCTCGGCACCGACCACTCTCCTGGCTCCTCCCTACTACCTATTACAGAGACAATTTGAATGAACTTCTTGTATTTTTTATTATTTATTTTTTATATTTTTTCTCACAGCCAGTTTGCTATATTGCTGGCTACTGATACGATTTCATTTGGCTGTATAATTTGAAGTCTACATCACTGTTTTTCAGTTCCATCTATATATTAATTTATAGCTAAATACATGGAAATCTAATTATACTGCTAGTCTTTACCCCACTAAATTCCCTAATCTTGGGTCTTGTCCTGTTTTTTGCACCAAATGCAATATTCTACACAAATACCAAGGTTTTTGTTTTAAAATCATTATTCAGGCAGCATTCACTAGACAATTTAACCCCTACATTTCTGCCCACTTGGTATTTTTCGCTATATATATATATATATTGTGACAGAGTCACTGACTCAGTAGGCTGGAACAGTGAATGGAGAGACGCTGCAGCCAGTACACAGAGCGTTAATCTCCTCAGACAGAGAAAGCACAGCTGAAGACTGATTAAACAGGGGCTGAACTCATCAGTGAAACAAGTGCTTTAAAAAGCAGGAAGTTGCTCACAGAAGGTGAGCTTGTTTTTCCACGTGAGGGTGGAGAGACCTCTCCCGGCTAGGAAGCCGTAGCTGCTGCTGCTCTGGTCCCCCAGTCCTGCGAAGAGCTTTGCTGCTGGGACCAGCTGGGACCCCAACCCAGGATAAAGATACAGATTGCTGCGAGCTGGACACAGCCTGCTCCCCGGAACCGTGTTCCTGTTTGCTGTTGGAGCTGCAACACAGAAGACTTTATTATTATACTTATTGGTTATCCTTTGTGTAGCATAAGTTTTGGGCATGACCAGATTAGCTGGCTGTCCTGATAGTAAGGGCTCAAGAAGTGAGTTAGTTTCCCTAACGGGACTAGGCTTTAATTTCTAGAAAGTTGTTTTTTTAAAGGGACAGTGCACCCGTACTTTATTTTGGTTGTGGCTAATAAACCACTATAGTTGAACGTTTCCCATCGTGTCTGGCGTCTTACTGACCCCGCCCCCTCGTGGCCTCCGCCGACTCCCGGTGGCACAAAGGAGGTATTAACGCCCTGCCGCCCTCCTCCTGCTCCTCGGGGATGTTGAGCCGTAGAGAGCGTGCTCTGGGAGGTGGGGGGGGAAGAAGTGGGGGGGGGGGAAGTGGGGGGTGGGAAGTGGGGGGGGTGGAAATGGGGGAGCAACACACACGCGACACCTACCTGTACTTCCGGGCGCCGCCATCTTCTCACTCGGCACCGCGAGGGAGGAAGGGGGTCCTTCCGGGCGCCGCCATCTTAGGCGCCACGAGGCAGCCTGTCTGTTCCCCTGCCGGGGATTGAGGTGAGTTGGAGCGCCGGCGGGGAGGGAGAGAGGTGAGTTGGAGTGCCGAGGGGGAGAGGTGAGTTGGAGAGAGACCCGGCGTTGCCCATGAGTTAAATTTCCCGCTCCCTTCTCTCTCCCTCTTTCTCCGTTCTCCCCAGAGGGGAGGGACGAACAGTGGACAGGAAGGGGAGGGACGACGAAAAAGGGACAGGAGGGCGTGGGAGGACGAACAGTGGACAGTGAGGGGGAGCGGGGAGGAAAAGCAGACAGGAGGGGGGGGTCAGGGACAGTCGGACAGGAGCGGTGGGGGGCGAGACAGGCGGACAGGAGGCGGGGGCGGGACGGACAGTGGACAGGAGCGGGGGGGTGGGACAGTGGACAGGAGAGGGGGAACGCCGACAGTGGACAGGAGAGGTGCCGGGGACAGCACAGTGGACAGGAGGCGGGCGGGACGGACAGTGGACAGGGCGAGGGCGACGGACAGTGCGACAGGGAGGCTGGGACAGTGGACAGGGAAGGGGGGACAGTGGACAGGAGGGCGGGGGACAGTGCGACAGGAGGGCGGGGAACAGTGAGCACAGGAAGGGGGCCAGGTACAGGAAGAGGTGGGGCAGTGGGACGAGGAGGGGGGGACAGTGGACAGACGAAGGGGGGGGGTGCAGTCAGGACAGAGATGGGGGGCAGTGGACAGGAGCGGGGGGCAGTGCCCGACAGGAGGGGGGGCAGTGGACAGGAGTGGGGGGGGCCAGTGGACAGGAGGGGGGGGCAGGGGAAGGAGGGGGGCAGGGAAGAGGGGGGGGCAGTGGACAGGAGGGGGGCTGCGGCATAGTGGACAGGAGGGGGGCAGTGGCAGGAGGGGGCGACGGCACGTGGCAAGTGGACAGCGAGGCATGGGGGCAGTGCGAGTGGACAGGAGCGGCGCGGGGCAGTGGACAGGAGGGGGGGCCGCCAGGGCAGTGGACAGGATCGGGGGGGGGCAGTGGACAGGCAGGGGGGGGCAAGTGACAGGGGGGGAAACAGTGACAGGAGTGGGGGAAACAGTGGACAGGAGGGGGGGGCAGTGGACAGGGGGCGGGGCCAGTGGACAGGAGGGGGGGCGAGACAAGCTGAGCCGAGGAAGGCATGGCGGGGCGAGGTGGGCAGAGCGACAGGAGGCGTGGAGCCCCTGTGGCACAGGAGGGGTGCGGCAGGGGACAGGATGGGAAGGCGGGGCCTGCCAGTGACAGTGAGCGGGGGCCTGGCAGTGGACAGGAGGGGGGCCGATGACGGCAGTGCCAGACAGAGCGCGGGGGGGAGTGGAAAGGAGTGGGGCAAGTGCAGGAACGGAGAGGGGGGCAGTGGACAGGAGGGGGGGCAAAGTGGACAGGAGGGGTAGCAGTGGACAGGAGCGGAGAGGGCCGAGCCAGTGGACAGGATGGGGGCAGACGGCATGAAATGGGGACAGTGGACATGAGGGGGGGAGTGGACAGGGACCGGGGGGCAGTGGGACAGGAGGAGGGGGGCCAGTGGACAGGAGCAGGGGGGGGCAGTGGACAGGATGAGGGGGGCCCGTGGAGGCAGTGGACAGGAGAGGGGGGGCAGTGCGACAGGAGGGCGGCTGTGCCTAAAGGAGGGGGGGGGGCTGTGTACTAGGCCAGGGCGGGCAGTGGACAGGATCGAGGGGGCAGCAGTGACAGCGAGAGGGGGAGGGGGGGATTGGGTGGACAGTGAGCCTGAGAGGGCGCGGCAGTGGACAGGCGAGACGGGGGGCAGTGGACAGCGAGGGGGGGGGCAGTGAGACGGGGGCGGGGGCGCAGTGGACAGCGAGGGGGTGAGACAGTAGGACAGGAGGGGGGCGCAGGGGACAGGAACGGGCCGGGCGGGGGGGCAGTGGACAGTGCGACAGGAGGGGGGACAGAGGACAGGGCAGGGGGCAGTGTACAGGAGGGGGGCAGGTGGACAGGAGGGGGGCAGCTGGACAGGAGGGGGGGGCAGTGGACCAGGAGGGGGGGCATGTGACGACAGGATGAGGGGTGGAGTGGACAGGAGAGGCGGGCACAGCTGCAGACAGAGAGGAGGGGGACGGCCAGTGGACAGGAGAGGGGGGCACGGCGACAGGAGGGGGGCTGTGCTTACCGCAGGGGGGGGCGTGTAACAGGCCAGTGGGGGGCAGTGGACAGGAGGGGGGGGCAGTGTCACACACACACACAAACACACACACACACACTCACACACACACACACACACGTGTCTCAGTCCCGTCGATGACGCCCTCGCAGTTCCGTGCGGCGAAAGCAGGTGAAGGGGGGGGGGGTGGAGGGAGCCGACACCGCGCACAACATACTGTACTACGGCCGCCGCCATCTTCTCACTCGCGCAGGATGGGAGGAAGGAGGACGTCCACATCTTACGCGACCGCGTCGGCAGTCCTGTTCCCGCCGGGGACGGGATTGGAGGAAGGGCGGAATGGAGCGGGAGGAGTGGTGCTTGTAGCGGGAGGGAGGTGAGTGGATGCGGGAGCGTGAGATCCAGGAGTGGACGGAGAGCGGAGTAGGTGTGTAGCGCGGAGGGAGCAGTGATGGTGCGGGAGTGGAGCTCGCGGAGGTGTGCTGAGGAGTGGTAGCGGCGAGCGTGAATGTGCGGGAGGGAGCGGGCAGGAGTGGTGTGCCTAGCGGGAGACTTAGCTGTGTGTAGCGAGGGGGAGGTGAGGGCGAGCGGAGAGAAGAGTGTGAGTGCTGGGAAACGTGGCGTAAGGGAGTGCGGGTGTAGACGGAGAGGGAGGTGAGCTGCGGCAGTGGTGAGCGGGAGTGAGGTGAGGGCAAGGAGTGGAGGTGAGTGCGGCGAGTGGAGGGCGCAGGTGAGTGCTGGGAGTGCCCGAGCGGGAGCGACGAGAGTGATGTGCGGGAGTGGAAGAGGGAGGTGGGAGGTGAGCTAGCGGGAGTGGAGCGGGCAGGGAGGTGAGTGCGGGGAGTGGAGCGGCTTCGGGCGGCCGTCTTAGTGGTGGGCGCGTGTCCCCCCGCCCGGGGCGGAAGGCGAGTGGAGCGCGGAGGAGGTGAGTGTGAGTGAGGGGCGGAGAGACAGAGATGTGTGTGTGCTGCTGTGATGTGCAAGTGTGTGTGTGTGTTGTGTGTGTGTGTGTCGTGTGGGTATGATGTGATGTGTGTGTGTGCTGTGGTGTAGTGTGCTGTGTGTGTGTGTGTATGTAGGTAGGTGTGTGATGTGTGTGGTTTATGAGACCTTTGCGCCCGTCACTCCGCCTCAGCAATGAGAGGTGACTGGGTGGGCGGCCAAGGGGCTGGTGGGTGTTGCAGTTCTGTGTGTGCAGCAATGAGCAGGGGATGCGGGCGCGGTTGCGGGCGGGCCAATGGGACCAATGATGCGATTGCCGCTTTAGGGACGCTCAGACCATTACAGTGCTCAGAAATATCATATATATATATAATATCTATATCAAGTCAAATCATATAGTTATCATATATATATATATATATATATGTATGTATATATATATATCATATAAACACACAAAAGAGAAAAATGCGCCGCCAACTGTAAAGCACTTATATAAATACACAAAAATGATAAAACCATACCAGACACAGTGGAAAAATAAATAAAAATACATAACCAATGCAATAAAAATATATGAATAAAAATAACAGATGAAAAGTCCAGAAAAATATATAAATAAAAAATACAAATCCTAAAAAATGCTCCAATTGCTATCCAAAAGAGTCTCTGCAGCCCGAATGAAGGGAACACCACTTCCTTGAAGATATCTACAAAAACACAGAAAAAACAGGCGCACTCATAGCGTAAAATTGTATGACAATATTTTTATGGAGTTAAGGACTTTAAAAATACACACTCACAAACACAGCTGAATAAAAAGCATTTTTGCGTAAAACTCAGCCAGCCAGACGCAGGAACCCGGTATGGAAGACTTCAGTGTGATGTCCGCTGTGGATCCACTGCAGTAGCCCCTCTGAATAATTCCGGAGACCGGAGAGCACGAGGGACGCCGCCTTCCTCTTACTCCGGCGTCACACAGTGAGTTCTCAGGTCCAAGTATCGCGAGAACTCAGTGACGTCAGTGAATTTCAACCGGAGAGAGTTCACAGTGAAAAAACGGGCTGAACGGCTGAGATAAATGCTACCGGCACAGCAGTAATTAGCTGTAGCACACCAGTGAGTGGAAATAGAATAAAACTGGACAGTACACCTGTATATATATATATATATGACAAACAGAACAAAAGCAGCGCCTAGTAGAAGTATAGATGTATAAATGAATGAAATATAATTAATGAAATATTAATCATTAAATAAAAATCATAAATATACTAAATAATCATATATGATTAAAATTAGATACCTAAACTATTATAGTAAATAAACAATTAATCCTATATAATATATTGCTGTAATTAATGCTATCATGCAACTAAAAAAAATTAAATATATAATAAATATGAAATAAAAAGAGGGTAAAAACCAGTCCTCAAGATAAAAGTCCAATGATGATTGAAGGTTGGTTTAGGGGTCTCCGGCTGCTCTCAAAGGGATGAACCACATCCGAATGGAATCTGCAAAAAAGAGAGAGGAGAGAGCGCACGCCCCATAGTGTAAAACCGTAAATTTATTGAGGGGAGGGGAGGTGGGGGGCTAAAAAATGCACTCACAAGGGTACAAAAGTTAAAAGCATTTCGTGATCATAATCACCACCATCCGGTAACTGTATTGATGCTGTAGAGGACACTCGATCCCAGAGATGAATAAACCACACTGTTGCAAAAGTTCCTGGGTTGGTAGATGGTTAGGAGACAAGTTCCAAAAGTCCCAAGGAAAAGACAGCTTTGCTCGCGGGTCTCTGTGGTCTCAATGATGTCGGGCGCTCGAGTTGGTTCCTCCTGCACTCCGTGATGATGTAGTGTCTATGCGTCTACGTGATGACGCTCCCTGACGCGTTTCGTCACACACGGGTGACTTTTTCAAAGGGTGGTGGGGGAGAATGATATGTCCACATATATATACCCTGATGCTTCCATGGTATACAGCTGGATGCGATAATAGAGATAATCAAGGTAACTGGAGCTAAATTTGCTCCTAATGACACTGGGGAATCAATATTCTAAGAGGCATGTGAGCTATTGATATATATGGATAAGCTCTATACATTACACAGTTTAAAATGAAGATTACACAATACAATACTACATAAATCTAACAATATCTAAAAGATATATACACATATACATACATGTAATGATTCATTCCAAAATGTGAGAAAATATTCTACACAATATTATATAAGTGTATTGTGATAGGGTCCTTGACTCTGTGTATGTGAATAGGAGATGGCAGTATGCATGCTATCCAGTAAATGAGGGGTTAACTCAGCTTGTCAAGCAGACCACAGGTGATTTGAATAAAGCTCCTTTACCTGCTTTAAAAACAGGAAGAGGAAATGCCTCTGGGGCGGCAGTCTCTCTCTCTGAGGCATAGAGGGAAGACAGAGAAGTGTTAAGACAGACACAAGCTGCCCAAAGCGATCCTGTCCCAAGAGGGAAGAATAAAGCTCCCAGGTAAGGAGCCAACTGCGTTTGCTGTACTTTATTGGGCTGGAATAGGTTAGCTAGCCAGCCAGATAGTTAACAACATAGACAGACAGGAAAGATCCTCCTAGAATGCACTCAGCACGTTCAAAGCGCCCCTCCACAGTGATGATGGACTATTACAGCAAGAGGGATCAACCGCGCGCCCGCAGCCATGAGGGCCTCCCGCCAAGCGGATCCGATGCGGAGGCAGAGGGAGATAATGACAGCGGTAACAGAATCATGCGGAGATGCGATATGCAGGAGTTTTGTGCGGATATTAAAAGATGCCTGCAGGCCGATGTTGACTAGAGTCAAGCTTGGACTAATAAAGTTGCTAGTTAGTCGGTTGGGACGGCGGTCCTACAGTCGCCGTGTGTGTCTACCCTCGGGCTGGGGCAGTTGCCCTAGAACCTGAGGAAGTCCTAGGGAAGAGGTGGAGTAACACGGCCCTTTGGAGAAGGAGGGAGACGGAGGGCGTGCTCCAGAGGTCCACCGTCCCACAGGCAAGGGAGAGAAAGTGGTACTATGCCGCTGATCACTCTCCCAAGTTGATATGTGTTGTGTATGTGTTTTTTTCCTGTCCTTATGTATCCCATGTACCCATTGTGTCTACCCTCCCCCACACTGTCTCCTACACAAGTGGTCCCCCGCTGAAGCCCCGCACAGAGCTGAGTACTGCAGAGGAACAGAAGCGGCACCGTAGCGGCCCGACACATCCAAGAGCAACACTAGGAATACAAGGTCAGTACCCCACACCAACATGCCTCTAACCTTTATATCCCACAACACTAAGGGACTAAACTCCCCATGCAAACGAAAGATAGCACTCACTGATTACAAAAAAAAGGGAGCGGATTTCATCCTACACCAGGAAACGCATTTCAGTACCACTAGTGCTCCCAAATACTTCGACAAACAATATAACCAAGTATTTCTATCCTCCGCCCCAGAAAAGAAACGGGGAGTAGCAATCCTAGTTCACAATAGGGTAGGCCTAGTAGTAGATAAGGTAAAGAAAGATCGAGAGGGCAGGTTCCTGATGCTCATAGGTTCCATTAATGCACTGCCCATAACAATAGCCACGCTGTATGCCCCTAATACCCACGAGGCAGAATTCTTTACGAAGACATTCGGCGTTATCAAAAATTTTAGCGAAGGAGCCCTAATCCTAGGCGGGGACTTCAATGTGGCTATGAACACAACCCTGGATCGTTCGGGGCCTCACAAGCACAAGGCCAATCCCCGACCTTCCGCGCTAGAGAAAGGTTTAAAAGATCTCCAACTAATAGACGCATGGAGAGAAATCCACCCGCTAGAAAAACTTTACACTTTCTACTCACACCCACACGACTCATTTAGCAGAATCGATTACTTCTTTATATCTAGTAGACTGGTCTCCGCGATCACCCATACGGGGATCCATGACATTTCATGGTCGGACCATGCACCGATCGAGCTAAGGTGCACGCAGAATGGGCTGGAAAGACCAAGAGCAAACTGGAAACTAAATGACTCCCTTCTAAAGATCCCAGACCTTGAGAGAAAGATCAAAGAGGAGATTAAATACTTCTTCAGTGAAAATAAAGATAGCGTTGACTCACATATAACCCTCTGGGAGGCACATAAAGCAACACTGAGGGGGGTTTTGATTAGTATGGGAGCCCGCAAGAAAAAGGAGCGCAATATAACCAAGTATTTCTATCCTCCGCCCCAGAAAAGAAACGGGGAGTAGCAATCCTAGTTCACAATAGGGTAGGCCTAGTAGTAGATAAGGTAAAGAAAGATCGAGAGGGCAGGTTCCTGATGCTCATAGGTTCCATTAATGCACTACCCATAACAATAGCCACGCTGTATGCCCCTAATACCCACGAGGCAGAATTCTTTACGAAGACATTCGGCGTTATAAAAAAAATTAGCGAAGGAGCCCTAATCCTAGGCGGGGACTTCAACTTGGCTATGAACACAACCCTGGATCGTTCGGGGCCTCACAAGCACAAGGCCAATCCCCGACCTTCCGCGCTAGAGAAAGGTTTAAAAGATCTCCAACTAATAGACGCATGGAGAGAAATCCACCCGCTAGAAAAACTTTACACTTTCTACTCACACCCACACGACTCATTTAGCAGAATCGATTACTTCTTTATATCTAGTAGACTGGTCTCCGCGGTCACCCATACGGGGATCCATGACATTTCATGGTCGGACCATGCACCGATCGAGCTAAGGTGCACGCAGATAGGGCTGGAAAGACCAAGAGCAAACTGGAAACTAAATGACTCCCTTCTAAAGATCCCAGACCTTGAGCGAAAGATCAAAGAGGAGATTAAATACTTCTTCAGTGAAAATAAAGATAGCGTTGACTCACATATAACCCTCTGGGAGGCACATAAAACAACACTGAGGGGGGTTTTGATTAGTATGGGAGCCCGCAAGAAAAAGGAGCGCAACGCAAAAATTATTAAGGTGCAAGCAGAGCTAAAGCAGCACTGGGAACAACATAGACGGTTACCCGATGCAGCGGCCCTGCAACAAATTAAAGACACCCAGATTAAATTAAACCTTCTGCTCACCTCCCAGGCCGAGAAAGCGCTAAGTTGGTCAAAGAGAAGATTTTTCGAGAAAGCAAACAAACCAGATACCTTATTAGCCAATATGATTAACTCCAAAACACACAATTATAGTATCCAAGCGTTACGGCGAGAATCAGGGGAAATTACCGCCAACCCCAAACAAATTGTAAGGGAATTTAAAGACTTCTACGCAAAACTATATGACGGGGATAAAGTAACCAGATCACCAGCGAACAAGGAGGCCCTGGAGAATTTTCTAGAAAACTCAAATATACCCTGCTTGAGCGGGGTGGACAGAGAGGTGATGGGTAGAGATTTTACAATGGAGGAATTATCGGAGGTTATGAAAAACCTGAAACCCTCTAAAGCCCCGGGCCCCGACGGGTACTCGAATCTTTACTACAAAAAGTTTAGGAAACAACTAGCCCCTTATTTACTCCGTATGTTCAACCAAGTGTTGAACGGATCCCCGTTCCCTAGCCAAATGCTCCAAGCGTCCATCTCAGTAATACACAAGACAGGGAAAGACCCGCAGGACTGTAAAAGTTATAGGCCTATATCCCTAATTAATTCGGACATTAAAATTTATTCCAAATTGTTGGCCAATAGATTGAGTCTCATCCTACCCAGACTGGTGCACCCAGATCAAGTCGGGTTTATCCAGGGTCGACAAGCATCAGATAATACCCGACGGATTATTGATCTGATAGAAATAGCCAATCACAAAGATATACCAGTTATGGCGCTCAGTCTGGATGCGGAAAAAGCGTTTGATAGGATAGACTGGCCATACCTGGAGGCCACGCTTGGAGCGTTCGGAATGGGTGACAAATTAATAAAAGCTATATTCGCGCTATATTCGACCCCGTCGGCTAGGGTTACCCACCAGGGATTCGCTTCGGATCCCTTCCAAATTAAGAGTGGTACGCGAGAGGGATGCCCGCTCTCCCCCCTCCTCTTTGCACTGTGTATGGAGCCGCTGGCGGCCCAGATCCGGGATAGCAAAGATATCTCAGGTATTGCCATCGGAAACCAGACGCATAAGGTGGCACTCTATGCGGATGACGTGTTCCTGACAGTATCCAGGCCCCTCACCTCCCTGCCGAACCTGCTCGAACTACTGGGACGTTTCAATAGGGTCTCCGGGTTCAAAATCAATCAGAGCAAATCAGAGGCTATTAACATAAACCTCCCTAAACACGTGGAAAAACTAATTGCCCTTAACTTCAATTTCCGCTGGCAAAAGCAACAAATCAAATACCTGGGGGTCAATATCACGCGGACATATAATACAATCGGCCAAGCTAACTACCCGCGACTGATACGGACCCTGAGAGAGGATCTCCATAGGTGGGCTAAAAATAAAATTTCATGGATTGGCAAAATCCACTGCGTAAAAATGAATTTGCTCCCTCGCCTCTTGTATCTTTTTCAAACGCTCCCAGTGCCGTTAAGTTTGAAGGAAACTCTCTCCCTCCAGACTGAGATAGATAAGTTTATCTGGGGAGGCAAAAAGGCGAGAGTGAGCAAACAGATAATGCGCACACAAACAGGGGCGGGAGGGCTAGCGGTACCTTGTTTGTTGTCATGTATTAACATACGATGTTGCTGGCCATTGAGCCCTTCCTCTGCCTACTGAGGAAGAGGCTTACCGGGCTGGTGCTGCGGGAGCCCGACATGCGGGTAGTCCTGTCGGCTTATGCCGATGATGTGCTCCTCGTGGCCCAGGACCTAGATGATCTAGAGCGGGCACAGGAGTGTCAAGAGGTCTACACCGCGGCCTCTTCTGCTCGGATCAACTGGTCCAAGTGCTCCGGCATCTTGGTGGGTCCCTTAAAGGAGGACTCTTTGCCCCCCACGTTTCGTAATATCTCGTGGGGGAGCGATACTCTCAAGTATCTGGGAGTCTACCTGTCTGCTGCAGAGGACCCTGCCCCAGAAAACTTCAGTGATCTTGAAGAACGGGTCATTGCTCGTCTGGGGTCATGGGTGTATCTGTCGAGAATGCTTTCCCTTAGGGGAAGAACCCTGGTGATTAATCAGCTAGTGGCCAGTCAGCTTTGGCACCGGCTGATAGCCATGGGTCCGACCCCCGAATTTATCAACAAGATCCAGAGGAAGTTGATGGATTTTCTCTGGATGGGGAAGCATTGGGTCTCTGTGGGAGTTGCGTGTCTCCCTTTGGAGGAGGGTGGACAGGGAGTGGTGTGTGTCCGCTCCCAGTTACACACTTTCCGCCTCCAATACCTGCAGAGATACCTATTCGCAGATCCGTCTCCGCAGTGGTGCCAGCTGGCAACCTTTTTCTTTCGCCAGCTGCGCAATATGAGGTATGACCGGCAACTCTTTTTCATCAGGCCCGAGGGTTTAGGTAGAAACCTCTCGGAGCTGCCGGCATACTACCGGGACTTACTGAAGGCCTGGAAACTGGTCTCCGCGACCAGGAAGAAACAGGCGGTGGGGATTGATTTCCTCGCCGAGCCCCTGCTGTATAATCCGGCAGTGGGGGCTCGGATGTTGGATTCACCCTCTATTTGCCGCCGGCTAATCCTGGCGCAGGTGACCAGAGTCGGGGATCTCCTGGACTATGAGCGGCGGGATTGGGTAGGGGCAGAGGTGCTCGCGCCCCGTATGGATCTGCGTTCTGCCCGCGTCCCTCGTCGTTTGATCCAGGAGATTAAAGATGCCATACACCCCGACTCCCGCACCTTCATTGAGGGGGTATTGCAGACCGGAAAGCCTTGTCATCCTATCAACTTCGGCTCTCCGAATCTTTGCATAGAACCAAGGTCACGGCAACCCCCTCGGGCTCTTCTCTCCCCCAACCTCAGCAAGTTGGGGGAAATGTCCCCGGCATGTTTCCACGGCATGCCGAGGAAAGTCCTGTATTCTCTGGTGCTCCATATAGTGCATTACCTCGCCCTTGTCACCCGCCCAGACACCATCTGGAGGCGGGTATTCCCAGCGAACGAGGATGAGAGACCCCGGTGGAGGGAACTCTATTCATCTTTGGTTCCCCGTCCCGCCGGGGATTTGAGTTGGAGAGTCCTCCACGGAGCACTGAGCACAGGAGAGTATTTGGCACACTTCACGGACTCCCCCGCCACCTGTCCCTTCTGTGGCGAGCGGGAGTCCGTATATCACATTTATTCGAGTTGTGCCAGACTGCAACCCCTCTTTTCCTTCTTGAGGAGCTTGCTCCTGCTGTTCTGGTTGCACTTCTCACCTCATCTTTTTATTTTTGGGTGCCCAGTGTCCCGGGACAATAAGCCTAGGGATCTCCTGGTCAACCTGCTCCTGGCATTGGCTAAGGTAGCCATTTGTAAAACCAGGAGGCAGTGTTTGGAGGGGGGGGTCCCGACAAACATCGTGGTCATGTTCCGGGCGCTGGTGCACTCCCGTATTCGGGCAGAGTACTCGTACGCCGAGTCTACTGGGACGGTTTCAGAGTTTGCCTCCCAGTGGGCGTTAGGCGGGGTGCTTTGCTCGGTATCCACCAATCAGGGTTCTTCAGATTTAACCCTTCTGTTTTAAGTGCACTTCATCAGTGCACTTGTTGGGTTCATTTCATTTTTGTTTGACTGGTTTATCTTTGTTCTACTTGGTAACAAGTAGAATTGCTGTACAACTGAATTGGCCGGCTTCGCCGGCCAATCAGTTTCAAACCAGATCAAAATAGATCCACCACTTTATTTCTTCATTTTCGCTTTCCCGGAAGTGGAGAAACTGACTACATCCAGGTCACAGCTCTGTGTCCTACTGCGCATGCTCACACTAAGGGGATCATGGGAGTTGTAGTTTTTAGAGTTCAAAACGGATCACGTGTCACATACTGTGTAGATTAGAAACAAGACAGTAACATTTCCCAGGCACTGTGCTAGGGAAAGATAGTTTCTTCTGCATGTAGATGTGTATACTCCTCCTTGTCCTTAATATATTTCAGTAAAGCTGCTTCAGTTCCTAAATTTTGGCCAATGTTGATATGAAGGAGGTAACCTGGATATGACATAACCCTTGAGGCTGTAATACAACTAAAGTTCTGCACATTTATTGAGAACACACACACACATATATACACACACACACACACACACATATATATATACACACACACACACACATATATACACACACACACATATACACACACACACACACATATATACACACACACAATATATGTTAAGGTGTCTATGTGTATGTGTGTATGTATACGTGTTGCTATAATGTTGTAGTGGCTTGATGTTGTGTATATGTTTGATGTGGTGTATATCGTGCTGAGGTGCTGTTAATGTGTGTGTGTTTTGGTTGTGTGTTGTGTGTCTATGTGTCATGTGTGTATATATGTGTGTTGTTTATAATGTGTGGTGTGTGTCATATTGTGTTGTGTGTGTGTGTGGTTGTATATGTGTGGGTGTGTGGTGTAGCTGTGGTAGTGGTTGGTGTGTGTTCTGTATCATTGTGGTTGTGTGTGTGTGGTGTGTGTGAGTGTGTGTGTGGTGCTGTGTGGTAGTGTGTCGTGTGTGTGTGTGATGTGTTGAGTCTCGTGTGTGTGTTTCCATTTGTGTGTGTGGCTTTTGTGTGTGTTTCTCTTGTGATGATCGGTGTTTGTTGTGTTGTGTGTTGTGTGTGTGCTGTGTGTGGTGTGATGGTGTGTGTGTGTGTGTGTTGATTGTTGCTTTGTGCTGTTGTGTGGTTGTGGTGTGTGGTCTCTGTCGGGTCCGTGTGTCTCTGTTGTGTGAGATGTGATGTATCTGTTGTGTGTGTCATCCTGTTGTGTGTGTGTCGCTGATTGTGGTGTGTGTGTGCTGTCTCCTGTTGTGTGTCTGTTATTGCCGTCGTCCCCGCTTTACGGCCGCTTTTCTGCCACTTTTCCTTGCCCCCCTTTTAACGGGCGCCGCCTCGGCAGGCCTCGTTCGTCCCCTCGCTTTCCCGTTCCCCACCATCTTCACCACCTTCCCTCCAGTCAGCTGGGATGCGAAAAATCCAGACCACAGATTTAACAATGGCTCCTACCGTTTCCTCCTCACTGCTCTTCTAATCACATGCACAGGTTTTAGAGCAGAGGGTTTTGAATTTCACTCTCTCTCCTTGGAGCCTGGGGCTGGGGGTGTCCGCTGCTCCCCCGTCATCCAGTACGAGGTTGATACGGCCTCCTCCAACGTATGATTACCAGGGATTTGCCTGACTCCACGAACAGGATTAAGACAAAACAAAATGTGTTCTGCTGTGACAAAAAACTGTGCTGTATCTTGGTGTCCCTAAATGGCAGAGCCATTTGGTTTTAAGGGGCTGGGAAAGACCAGTTAGTTGCCAAGCTGTTAGAGAGACATACTCCTGATGTGTAGTTAGAATCCACTGAAAGGGCGATTATAGGATTTGGTTTTATATCATTTTGGGGTTTGTATTTCTGAAATAAACGTGTTGGAAATTGGTAAACACTGAATCATGTGAACTTTTTGCTGAATGGAAAGTATACTGAGTACCCGGTAACCTTCACCCATGTTCAAAGCTGCGTACCCTCCTTACTGGATGAAAAATAGCAGCAGCAGAAAGCCTGAGTGTTAATGCTCATTAAACTTTTGCCATATCCTGTTTGTTGTATAATTAACCTAGAATCTGAAGACTGTGGTCGGGTAAGAACCCAGACAGACGTCAGCACTACAAAAGAGGGAGGTTTTGACTAAATAGTGTGGTGGCGTGTGTGGTGTGTGGGTGTCTCCGGCTTGTTGTGTATCATAGTCGTAGTGTGTGTGTGCTGTGTTTTGTGGATATGTGATGTGTGTCTACTCTGTGTGTGTGTGTTCTTGTGTGTGCAACTGGATGTTTTTTGTAGTGTTGTGGTGCTCCTGTGCTGTGCTGTGTGTCGGTGTGTATATGTGTGTGTTGTTTGCCTATCGTATTATGTGTGTGTGTAGTGCGTACCGTCTGGGGTTGTACGTCTCTGTCGTTCTCTGTGATGTCTTTGTGCGGTCTTCTCGTCTGTGTGAAGTACGGTGTGTTATCCGTGATGTGCTGTGGGCTGAAGGGTAGGGCGTGTGGTAGGGCGGGGTGGGGGGGTGTGGACTGTTCGATGGGAGTGGTGTGTGTCAGGCAGGCTCTGGGGGAAGCAGGGGGGGTAGAGGGGTGGATAGTGTTGGCTCCTCTGAGGCTGTGTAGATGTGTGTGGGTGGGGGGGGTGTGATATATGGTGTGTGTGTGCTGTAGTATGTGTGTTTGTGGTGTTAGTGTGTCGGTCTCTGGGTGTGTGTGTGGTATGCGTCCTGTTGTGCTGTGTGTTGTTGTGTGGTGAACTAGTGTGCTGTGTGTGTGTAATATGTGTGGATGTGGTTTGATCATATGCTGTGTGTGTGTTCATCTACATGTGCAGAACTTTAGTTGTATTGACAGCTCAAGGGTTATGTCATATGGTCGTGTTCCGCCTTCATATCAACATTGGCCAAATTTGGAACCGTGAAAGGCAGCTTTTACTGAAATATATTTAGACAAGGTAGGGATATAACACATCTAACATGCCAGAAGAAACTATCTTTTCCCTAGCACAGGGCTGGGAATGTTTACTGTTTGTTTTAATCTGACAACAGTATGTGACACGTGATCGGTGTTTGACTCTAAAAAAAAACTACAAACTCCCATGATCCCCCTTGTGTGAGCATGCGCAGTATGTACCAGAGCTGTGCCCTGGTATGTAGTCAGTTTCTCCAACTTCCGGAAAGCACGAAATGAAGATAAAATAATAGTTGGTGGATCTTACTTTTGCATCTGGTTTGAAACTGATTGGTCCGGGCGAAGCCGGCCATTCAGTTGTACAGCAATTCTACTGTTACCAATAAACAAGATAAACCAGTTCTAACAAAAATGAAATGACCCACAAAGTGCACTGAGAAGTTCGCACTTTATTAAACAGATAGGGTTAATCTGAAGAAACCTGATTTGTGGTATTACCGACAAAGCACCACCTCTAACGTCCACTGGGAATGGACAACTCTGAAACCGTTTCCAGTATGACTCGGCGTACGAGTACTCTTGCCCGAATACGGGAGTAGCAACCCGCCACACACACACACACACACACACACACACACACACACACACACACACAAATATAACTTGTGTGCACATTCACATGACTCAGACCGGACTGCAACCCTGCTTTTCACCATTATCACCTAGAATACAGTGCTTCCACTGCAGCAGGGGATTCTGGGAAATAACATGCAAATGAGCACACAGTGCCACCTTTTGTCTCAAGCCCACATTACATGGACACTATATATAACCACATATATATATATAACCACACACAAAGATGTAGCGCTAGGGAGGAATGTAGTGATTAGTAGTGTAAGATATTATATTAAATTGTGATACTTAATAGATGAAATAATATATTCAAATAAACTGTATATTAAAACAAACCATAACGTGACCAGTGATAAAAAGAATAAGTCCAAAAAAGTTTCACTTGATAAAAGTCCAGAGAGGTGATAGTCACACCAAAAAAGATCCAGGGAACACTTTGCAGCTTCAGATGAAGTGATGTAGCCAACCACTATGAAATCTATGAACAAAAAACAAAGAGAAGCGCAGGCTCCATAGCATGTAACTGGGTAACAAAATGGTACAATTATTAAAACCAGCAGCCCCAAGGAATTTCACTTACAGGATATAAAAACAACCATTCATTGGAGAGAAATCTCTGTTTGGGGTCATCCACGGGGGTGGGGGAGTCCGAAATAAGACGGGTGCACCTGCTCAGATGGTAGCCGCATCCAGCTCCTGCCACGAGCTGGCGCCAATCCGCTGTGCCTGTCAGTACCTCCACGTCCTCTGCTCCTGCTTCAATTAGGAACCGGTAAGAGGAAAATCAGCTGGTTAGATTACTGGAACGCCAGAGAACTCCATGTGCACGCACCCTCACGTGATTATGTCACCGTCCCTACGCATTTCGTCACACTACGTGACTTCATCAGGGGGTGTTTGATCAATAACAGCCAACTAAATAGGCTGGAGTTCAAGTACAGCTATTCTCACCATATGAATACTGATTCAACAAATTTCATAATTTGCATAATACATGTATATTTATACTTAAAATAATTACTCAAATAAACAATAATAAATAGTTAGATTGTTCACACCATATACTAAGAATACAATAACCAATAATTCAAAATTAATCCTTATCTAAATGTAGCCCTGTGTAATTTTGGTATTACATGCCTCTCTCCTCCTGAGCAGTAATCCCTGTTAAGAGGGCAGGTTTGCCAGGAGTAATCATGAGGTTTGCCCTCAAACGCCTGTGAGGTGTGATGTGTAGCAAAGGAAGTGACAGCATGCTCTGTGTCCAGTTACAGTGACACAGGGGTGGTGCCTCCTGGAGCTATATAATACGCATCCTAAAGTTAGTGGTCTGTTACAGTGTCTGCTGTGTGTCTGTTCACTGCCAGCTGCAGTGATCAGTGGGAGTTGCAGAGTGTGACACCTGACCCAACACAGTGCCAGGGCTCTGGCAAGGATTGTGGCCCTCCCTTAGGGGAGAGGTGGGCAGACTATTCACTGCATTGCATTGCACTGCATTGGCATTAGTGAGGCATTTAAAGTGAGCTTTTAAGTGATTAATATAGTTAGACTATAGTTTGACTAGAGGTGACTGGGGACTGAATCTACTGCAAACTCTTCTACACTTGGCAACAAACGGTGAGCTATTCTGACAACACTATGATCCCGTAAATAAGAGAAATGGCTGCCGCTCTCCAACTATGTAAGAGTGTAAGTATGTATGAAAAATAGGGTGCATATGGGAATGGATAATATTGGAGTACGGGGAAAGGTCACAGAAGTGGCCTAAAAGAATCCTATTTGCACTAGCTATTTACAGATGCTAGGCTAGGAAAGATTTAATCCTTGGAGTTGCCCCCAATAGCCATACATAAATATTTATAAAAACCATATTTATTGAACATGTATGCAACAAATGGATAATAAGACAACCACTAGGTGGCTAAAAAATGGGGGGAAGACAGCGGGATGGGGTAAAGGGGTATTGGTGTAATCACCATAGCAATTAGAGACTACTAGTAATAATTAGGACAGATGGGATGTAATCCCAAATACATAGAGGTATGTGGTAGAGGCTATAAATGATTATGTTGGTAGCTGATCCAACCATCTACCCAATATATCACTGTATTAGATAATCGTATTACATCTATAATAGCCTCGTGGTGAGATCACACAATGTACAGCTATATATTACGGCAAGATTGTCAGCCAGAAATATTCGTACTTAGGCGCGAGTTATCTCACCATCAACTGACGTCACTCAGCTAGACATATATATATATACAACTCTCTCAGACGTCAATTATATTTTGCTGCAGCCCAAACGTATTGTTTACTGCTTGCACCCAGCCTATATGCTTAGCTTCTCGCTTGTTTGCAAGTTAGCTTGTACCTCTATGTCTCCAAAAGCGGGTCACTCTCAATACTGTGACGTCGCTATATACTCTATATACAATGAGCTATGTTCAGTCAAAACCTAAAAACACTGTGCATGTCTCCAAGAACGGGTCACTTTCAATCCTGTGACATTGCTATATACTCTATATACAGTGAACTACGTTCAATCAAAACCTAAAAACACTATGCATGTTATACAGACAGTGTCATGGTATCCAGATCGAGTAAACAGCTCCTATTTTGTAACCGATGGAGACATACAACCTGATTTCCACGGTCTCACTTTGCTAGATACCTGCGCTCCCGCGCTTCCTGATGACGTCACCGGAAAGATGTCATCTTTCTTCGTCAGGGTAATGGGAGTGGTTAGCTGAATCTCCTCCCTTGCTTTTTATGCGGAACGGTCTAAGGTGGGGCATGTTAACGCTAAATATACCTTTTAATGTCCGCTTGTGTTATGTCCATGTTGCGACATGCAACTTGTATGGATTGTGATGAGACTCATAATGATCTCATAAAACAGGAATGGTTTTAACACTGTCAGCAGGCAACACACAATGAACCTGATGGATGTGAATAATACAAGGATCGAGGTGATAAGTGATACACATTCTAGGGACGACAGCTTAAGATGTCATTATGTCTCATAGTTGGCTAACTGCTTAACCATAAATGGGGTGTGATAATGTATCTCCATAGATATAATGATCTCCTCCCAAAACAATGCCCATCTCACTCCTATCTAATATGCTTTGATATCTACTATTATCAGCAATGTAGGAATGTGAGCATATTTAAAAGACCGCCTCTATGAGTCAATACGGTCATGGGGAGTTTAGGACTCCACTGTATACCCAAAAGCCCCCCAGATGTTCTCATTTGTTCTATTTAGTTCTCCTCCCAATTGTATGTACGATTTAATCCTATCAAGTATACTTTAATGTTCATCATAAGTATTTTAACATATATAGCATGATGATACATCTATTATCAGTGATGTAGAATTGTAAGTACAATTAGATGACCGCCTCTAAAAGTCAATACGGTCATGGGGGGTTATTTAGAAACCTACTATATACCAAAAATCCATAGATATTCCCATTGGGTCACTTGGAGTGATCATTATATCTGATATACTAATGAGACAGACATAATCACATAGATACTGCCATCCTTTTATGTGTAGCCCTTTTTCTGAACCCTCCCAAAGGAACTACTGGTCGCTGTACAACGCCTGCGGCTCCAGGAGATCTGAGCCTCCGCTAGCTGGGAGCCTGGGGTAACACTCATACACTTACTTAGCGCAGCGCCTCCACTTACCCAGGATCCCCGGATTGGTGAGATTTCCCCTGGGCAAGAATACTACACACACATGTAATGCAAACAACTTACTGTATTAACGATAATGCAGAGTAACCTTATCACTCTTAATGCAATATAACCTTAGTGGCCCAGCCACTCTCATCAGGAGTAATGTTTCCGTCCCTCACCGCGTGCCCCACACACCGTGTCCATGTATGATACATATGGTATAGGCTCAGTCTTGTAACCACTCTCTCAGTGTTCCTACAAAGAGTTTAGCCTAAGGCGGATCAGCGCCTGATGACCGGGTGGTTGGTGCACTTGATATATATCCTTCCGTTCACGGCGGTGACCGGCAACACTTCACAAAGGGTCAGACGCCTCCACACTTAGCCTCCAGAATTCACGGTGTCCAGCCGTCTGGTCCCAGATGACTGCAATCATGCAACTCTGTGCTTTGTCCCTAACTGGTACTCAGTAAGGGGTTGCTCGCTCTCACTATAGGCCGTCCCTACAGCACAGCAACCTTAATGGCTTTAGGGGAAACTCCTAGGGCCTGTGGGTTAGCCTATCCTATGCAGGTGGACCTGACCCCCTGCACCCACTACTCTCCCTTCCCCTCCCGCTCCCCCTCTCACTAACTTCTCCTAACCTCTGCAGCAAACACACTGCACACACACTCAACCTGCAGCAACCCACTGCACTGCACACACTGTGCCTACTTGTCAGCGCTCACAGCAACTACCAGCCGTGACACTGACAAGACTGCACCCTCCACCACCTAAGGGCAAGTCCCTAACCTATGGGCCCTCCCTCATACCTACCCCCTACCATGGTGTGGGCTTGGGGCCTGCTTGGGATCTGGGGAATTACCTTACCTGGTGTAGGAGCCACTTGCTCCCACACCCTTCCTCCCCTTCCTCTCTTCAGCTTCAACTGCCAAACGTGGTCCCCTGCAACATTGTAGCCTTCTCCACAGGAGAAAGCTGCAAAACCCTATTTGCTGGCTGGTGCCACGTGATGTGGGTGAAAGGGCATCCCCAAAGCTGCTGGGAATTGTAGTCCACTCAGGACCGTCTTTTAGCATTGGGACCGCGTGCGCTACCCTTACTGCGCCTGCGTGACCAATGCGCACGCTCACGCAACCTGTCATGGCGGCCCCCGCTAGGCGGGTGCACCGCAGAGCCTCGGAGCGCTACATGGGGGGTCTCTGGGGCTGAAAAGAGACCGGGGTTACATTCTCCCCCTCGCAGAATCCCAACGACCTCGCTTGGGTAGCAAACATACAACAGAGGGTTATATAATGAAAAATGCATTGCAAACGATACATCATACACAACATGCATTTGTTCACCGGTACCCAACATACTCGCGTGGATACCCGAGGCCAGCTGAGTCTCAGAGTCGAGTGCCCCTAACTGATTGGGTGAGGGTATCCCACCTTGACTCCTGTGAGTCTTTTTGAACTCAAGGTCAGGTGTTACAGTCTCTACCGCCAAACCATCGCCTCCCCCTCGCAGAAAAAATAGTAAGGGGTCCTGGGTATTAACCCTTGCCGGATCCTCCGGTTTCATCTCACGGGAGACAGGGAGGTTCAGTCTCTTGCCTCGGTCCACCACATGGCGAACAAAGCGCTCCATCATGCGCATGGAAGAGGCCACAACTACCCGAGCGGTCTCAGCACAGTCTTTGTCCGCTCCAGCAATCCCTTTAATGGTGACATCTTCTGTGGACAGCACAATGTCTTCGTGCAGGCCCGTGTCTTGAGAAGACAAAGCTTGGAGATTACTCGCGCATGGATAAGCGTCGCTCCTGGCCGCTATACTGGATACCTTGATGAGGTCAAATCCATTCCCTGGTCTGCAGAGATCTTCTGGGGAAGACACCTCCACCAGGTCGCGATGACGAGGTGAGCCCATCGCCCAGGTGACCCTACCTTTGGAGCCACCAGGCCCCAGGATCACTGGGGAGCTCACACCCGACACCCCTGGGGCAGTCAACTCACCCCTGTCGTCGTTGGCAGGTACTGATCCCAAGCCTAGGACCACTGGTACCGTCGTAGAAGGCCGGACTGGCCACAGTAGGGCACACGGCCCCACAGCAGGCTCTGTATCCGCCGAGATAGCTGCTCTGTGACTTGGCAAGAGTGGTCCGCCGGCAGGCGCATCACCACGAGTGGTTGGTCGCTGGAATCACCAAAAGAGGATGGGGGTATAGACACCTTACCCTGTGATTCCGGAATCTGCGGGTCTGGGCTCTGTGGTTCCTGCTCGGGAACCGGGTCTGGAATATCCCTTTGGACACACGGGCCCTCCACAACCTCCACAGCTGAGGTAGGTGGACTGGCAGCGGCTTGGGCCGCCAGGGTGGATACCTCAGGCATCTCTTTCTCCACAGGTTCCGCAGGTTGGGGTACAATAGGCTTCAAGAAACATGCACCGCAGCAGGCACATTCGGGCTCCCACGCCAGTGCGCCTCTAGAACAGTCACAGGTGGGGCTAAAACACTGTATACACGATTCCCCGTCCACCTCGGTTGTCTTGAAGTCTAGCGGTACTTGGGACATGTCGACTCCCTTGTCATAGGCTTCACGCAAGCAGGGGCACATTAGCGCAATGACATCTATTCCTGGTGCTTGCCAGGCCACATACACATTAGGGTGTAACCCCTGGCAGTCTATCTCATTCTCGGAGGATGAATAATCCGTCCCTGCATCAGTGTCCTCCTCCTCTGACAGTTCTGTAGGCTGCGGCAGTCGGAGCGTCAGGAACTGCGCTTCACAGTCAGGACACTCGGGCCCTCGGGCCAACTCACCGACAGGACAATCACATTCGCTCAGGCAGCAGTGCAGGCCAAGCGCATCTGTCTCTTCAGGTTCCGGCTCCAGAACCGACTCGGGAACCACGGTTAGAGTACCCGTACCCTCCGCAACTTCTGTGAGGTAGGTAGCTTGATTACCTGCATTGACTGATTCAGTCTTGAAGTTGACTGCTTTTTCCTTGGCGGGTTCCAGAGTCTCCAGCAACACGGGTTCTGGAAACTGTACTCTGCAGTAGGTACACGTGGGTACCCAAATCAATTCACCACCTGGGAAGTCACAAGTAACACAAGTGTTGTGCATACACCTTATCCCTTCTATGAACACCTCCTTGTAGTCTAGGAGCAGCAGGTTGGGGTCATAGATCATACTAACAGGCAGTTTCAATAGATTTCGTATACACGGACACAAAAGAAAGGGTAGCTTCCTAGTCTCTGATAGCCAGGCTCCAAACCCTTGAGGGTGTGCTTGACTGCACCTTACGGTTCTATTGGTTTTATTATGAAGAACAGAATCGGCCGACTGCAGTTCTTCATACAATCTGCACTTGGGGTAAAGCGGAAATGAGGCATATTTCATTAAGGGATGGTCCGGGCTCAGCTCTACGTCACTCACAGTGTGGGGGCGGGGCTCAGGTTTTCCCGCCAGTCCCGGACGGGTTTCTGCAACATTTTCCCGCGCGGGCGGGCAATCAGCACATGGGCTCTCCCGCCTTGAGGGCGTAACAGACACGGCGGAACAAAAATAGCACAAATTAGAAAAAAATTACCGGGCACCCCAGGTCTGATATCTCAGCAGCGCCTCCAAATGTAGCCCTTTTTCTGAACCCTCCCAAAGGAACTACTGGTCGCTGTACAACACCTGCGGCTCCAGGAGATCTGAGCCTCCGCTAGCTGGGAGCCTGGGATAACACTCATACACTTACTTAGCGCAGCGCCTCCACTTACCCAGGATCGGGAAAAAACCCTGTTGGGACACACACCATTCCCGCCAACAAATTGGGGCTCAATAACGGTTGGGAAAACAGGGGTCCCTACATAACTTTTCCTTATTGCCCCCTGCCCTCTTCCACAATGATAGTTGGCGAATCTGTAAAAGTCCGTTTCGATGAAATACTGAAAATTTGAACAACGTTGCCATCTTATCCTCTGTTTGTCATTAAGAGCGGCCCATATCAAACTAAGCATAACTTCTGTCAGGTTTTTGGAACAACGGCTGCATTTGAACACACTCATGTCCGCTGTAGAAAGTTAGGCTAAAAGGTCTTTGTCTGTTATTAATACAAATACAGTATTAAGCTAAATTGATCACATTTTTTGGCAACTCTTCCTTCGTCTCAAGGACAAGTTCAATAGCAATATGTACTGGGATAAATTATTTTTTTTTAAACGAAACACGCAAAGAGCCACACACATACTTAGTCACTAGATTTATGGCCATCTGGTGGACAAGCGAAACATTGCAGGCCTAATACATTCTTCCCACTTATCATTTAACAGATCGGCCCCCCGTCAGCCAGGCATGAACCGGGGCTGGAGCAAACGCAAACGCAGCATGCAAGAGTGACAGCGGCGGATTCCAGGTATCTGCCAGGTACAAACCGGGCATTTGCTACGAATAAAGTGGTGTCGGTGCAGTAGTTGGCGAGTAGATTTTTTGGTGATTTGTCAACCACTGTGTATATATATATTATAATACTGAGTTAAAAAATTATGGTGAGTAAAAAGTGACAAAACCCTCCACAGAAAGCAAATATATGCAAATATAGCTGGGTGCTCATACCGCATGTCTTAGGCAGGTCTGCAACCACCCCGCCTTTCCCAGTACACCCAGCACTACAGCACTCCACTGCAGGCAAGTGTTCGGGAAATGCATGCAAATGAGCAACACAGTGTCATCTTTGTGCTCAATACCATTTTATTACCATGGTCCCTATAGGCTTAAGCTTGCGATGGTCACAGCTTTGGCCACAGCCGGGTTAAGGTGCATAGCCGCAGAACCAATCCCACAGACAGCTGTTTCGACCTTGATGGGTCTCATCGTGTGGGGTTATTTTACTGGAATGCAGAGAGGCTTGGGATAAGGCTAACATATACTGAGTTAAGTTTTTGTGAGTAAAAAAAATTGACAAGAACCCGCCACAGGAAGCAAATATGCAAATATAGCTGGTGCTCATGCTGCATGTCTTAAGGCAGGTCTAATATATATAAGTATATATATATAGATTATACATTACAGTATATATTATGAAATATAATTCTATAATGTGCATTATTCATGTTTTCCCCATGTTTCAAAATGTTTTCAAAATTTTTATATCCAATTTCATATGCCGCAGAACTTAAATAAAGACAAGCATTATGTATTATGTCATGATATTTTTTATTTTGGTATTTTTGGGTTCCTTAGAATCAAATGAATATTTTTCAATTCCTGCGAATCATAATCCTTGACAACAACCCCAACCCCAAACCCCCCAAAAAAAAACCCCCACCCCCCCCCCCCCACCCTTCAGTACACCAATGAATAAAATGAGGACAAAAAACCACATAAATCGAAGTTAATGTTTTTTTTTACTCTCATTCTCACTATGCGCTGTGCAAATCAAGATTCATTTCAAAATCCGAGAAGGGATTGTCCAAAGCGTTACTGAAACTAAGCCTCAAAGGGTGGGGGGTGGTGGAGTTATGTTCATTAATCCTCTAGCTCCCATGTCTAAAAGGATTATAGACCCCGCAGGCAGTGTGAAGGCCATGACGCTCGGCTAGGGACGGATTTAAAAACACAATGACTACCTAACTTAGATTTACATCTCAAAGGGTTGGTTGGTGGGGGGGGGTTGGGTTACTCATGTGCAGTAATCAGCTAGCTCGCCTTCCATCTCTAAGAGATTTACAACGCAGGGCGCGTGATGCTTTGTAGCTCGGCTATGGACGGATTAAGGAGAGACACCATGGGCAATATCAGCAAATTAACGTCTCTGTGGAGGGGGGGGTTTGGGTACTCATGCTAAGCGCAAGCTCCCCATCTCTAAAGATTAGAGTACACGGCAGCGGCAGTGAGGCTTTTGATAGAGCCCGCGGCTTTGATGGAATTAAGAAAAACAATACTACCAACTTCAGAAATTAATGGACTGTTAGAGAGAGGGGGTTGGTGACTCCTGCGGCAGTAAGCACAAGCCTCCCATCTCTGAAAGGATTCGATTACACGCCGGCGTAGTGACATAGTGATAAGTTTTTTGTGTGCATGTGGAGGAGTAAGGATTATTGCGTGCAGCAGTGTCAAAGACTAACAACAGTACTGTACTGAGATTACAGTATTCAAAAGGCAGTTCATCATTAATACTGTAATTTGATCCCACCCCCCTAAATACAGTACATAAAAGCCACAAATCAACCAGGGTGCCAGGGCAAACGCACAGATTACATATCGTATATCAGATTGTTTTTGCAGGCATGTGGATAAAAATCAATTTAAGTTACAGGCGCATGAGCGAATAACTGCTCCCATCCCGAAAGAGGATTACACACCACATACTGTAGAGGGATGCTCTTGTCAAATCAAATTCGAGAGGGATTTCAAACGGTTGCAGTAAACTAAAGCCCTAAAATTCCCATCTCTAAGATAATTACCCTCAGGCGCAGTGAGGTCTTTTAGCTCTGCTATGGACGGATAAGAACACAATGGCAAATTCAGAAATTAACGACTCTGGGGAGGGGGGGGTTGGGATAGTCCACTCGCCGTAATCAGCTAAGATCCCTCTGAAAAGGATTACATGCAGGCGCAGTGAGGCTTTGTAGCTCGCTATGGACGATTAAGAACACAATGGGCAAGATCAAAAATTAACGACTCTGTGGAGAGGGGGGGGTTGGGATATATGCGCAGTACGCATCTAGCTCCTATCTGAAAAAGGATTACATCACGCAGGTTGCAGTGAGGCTTTGTAGCTCGGCTATGGACGGATTAAGAACACAACTATGGCAGATTATAAAATTACAACGACTCTGTGGAGAGGGGGGGGTTGGGTGACTTCTGCGCGTAAGCACTAGCTCCCATCTCAAAGAGAATTACAAAACACCCAGGGGCGTAGTGAGGCTTTCAACTCGGCTATGGACGGAATTAAGAAGACAATGGCAGATTTCAGAACATTAACGACTCCGGGGAAGTTTTCAAAGCTAAAGACTACGTTAAATTTCAAAGGCAGTTTCATCTAATAATACACCCCCCAATACAGAATGTAAAGCCACACAAATCATCAACCATGTGCAGTCAAACAAAACATTAAACAGTGGTAGCATGTCAAAGCTACAGCACAGATTGAATATCGTAATACAGTAAGATGGGTTTGCAGGCTTGTGGGAAAAAAAATGGTTGGGTTTGTGGAGAAAAAAAATTCACATCAAAAAATACGTTCAAAGGAAGGTGTGGGAGAAGATTACTGCATTTGCACAGAAGATGACACTGTTTCCGTACTGTAACAACGCCTATGCGTTTGCAACATTTTTCAAATGAGCATAACTGTAACAGCAGACAGCACTGCCAAATGCATGTATACTTTAAATATGCAAATTTACAATTACTGCCCGCACACACCGACTGTGTACTGACTAGGCTGAACCGCGAAGGTTTAGACTTCCAATACACCATCTCGCCAACGCCCCCCCTGGATTTTTACACGGCATTGCGTATTGCAGACAGCGAGAATAAAATGCCTAATACACAGCGCGAAAAACGCATTCACTCCATGGCGAAAACGACAAAAAACCGCAACCTAACCGGGATAATTCTAGAAAGCCCACGATTCTAGCAGCCTTAGACTCAGATTCGGCCGCCACTGTAGTGTTAATTCATATTATTTAGTTATTGGTAAAAGGTTTCAATTTATTGATTTAATAGTTCATATCAAATGAATGTAGGATTGGTTTCAATAGTGGGTTATGTCATAGTGTAGCTAATTAATAGTATTATTTATGTAACGGTTCTATCCCCACCCAATCTCATATTGGCCCCTATGTGAGGATACTGTCCCTATTACATGTCATGTTGTGTGGTGCAACTGCTGGCTTACAGGACTCCTGAGTCTCCGCTTGATGGTATAGGGGAATTCACCAGGACGCGCGTGAGGTGGTTGCTAGATTACTCACTTTGGTACAAGCCTCCATCTTTCCGTGCCCCATGGACAGCAGGAAGAGTCTTCGGAAGAGAACCCCTGGGTGCAGCTTCTCCCTGAATGACTCCAGATCAGGCAAGAAGGTTCTTTCATTCATCAAGCAACTTTATTGGCAATCTCCATTGGCAGACGCCCATCATAGCGGCCGGTCTTTAGCCCACTATTCAAGGTTGCCATCTCAAGGAGTCCCTGGGCACCACTCCTAGTTAGGGCCCTATAAGCTGTCCTTGCTATTCCCTGACTCTCTAATAGAGAAAAGGGAATATTATTTATTTATAAAATATTTACCAGGAAGTAATACATTGAGAGTTACCTCGCGTTTCATCAAGTATGTCCTGGGCACAGAGTTAGACAAATAATACATGTTTACAAATAGTACATAATGAGCAGGGTATACATTTATACAAGACATCGCATGCATAGTTAAGATAATTTTATAGGGCGTATGAAACAGTTACAGACCACATTAAAATGTGGGACCCCTTAGATTTAAAAAGAACTTAGACGTTTGGTGGATGTAAGATCTTGGTAGTTGTTCCAGTTTTGGGGTGCACGGTAAGAGAAGGAGGGCGCCTGGATACTTTGTTGAGCCTTGGGACCATGTACAGTCTTTTGGAATCTGATTCAGGTGATAGGTGCTGCTGTGTAGGGGTGAGGAGCTTTTCAGGTAGCTGGGGCACTTGCCCATAAAGACTTTGAGGTAAGACAGGAAAGGTGAACTTTGCCGCTAGACTCGAGTGATGACCATCTAGTTCTTGGCATTTCGCAGTGATGTGTGTTATGTTGCATTGGAGAACAAAAACCAAAATTGAGTTTTAGAAGATGTTAAGTTTTGCTAAGGTGGGTTTGAGGGTGCCGAGCCATATCTATTTCTCCATAGTCAATAATTGGCATTAGCATCTACTGGCGATACGTTTCTGACCTGGAGACTTAGGGAGGATTTGTTCCTGTAAAGTACCCTAGTTGGCATAGTCTTGGTTGTCAGGGTTTATATGTGCATCCCGAATGTTAAGTGGGACTCAAACCATATGCCCGGTATGTTAAAACTAGTAACAGGAGTTCAGGGTGGTGTTAGTGTTGGTTGTAATCTGGAGTCCAGTCGCTGAAAGCTTTAAAATTAGTCTTGGTCCCAAACACCATTGTGTACAGTCTTGTCAGTGTTTAAAACAGTTTTTTGGGAAATCCCTTTTCGAGTCTCAAAAAATCAGACTGAAGTATGTGTGAAGGTCAGAGAGGCTATGGCTGTGTGCATATGGATTGTGTCATCTGCATACATGTGTATTGAGGCTTCTGACAAGCGTGGGGAGATCATTGATGAACACTGAGAAAGTAGGGGCCCAGAACAGAGCTTGCGGGAACACACAGGATGATATCCAGGGGGTTCGAGTTAGAGCCTGAGATGGACACTGTTGGATCTCCTGATAGGTAGGACTGAAACCAGTTTAAAGCATGCTTCCCTATTCCAGAGCTCTGGAGAGTTTGTTGAGCAGTAGTATCATGATCAACAGTATCAAAAACCTTTTGCAAAATCTAGGAATACGCACAGTGAGTTGACCCACCGTTCCATTCCACACTGGATTTCATTGCAAACTTTAGCAGGGTAGTTATGGTAGAGTTTTTGGGGCAGAAAGCCCAGATTGGAAATTGGCTAGGGAATATTGTCTTGTTATAGTAAATCGATTAATTGGGAGTTGACACATGTTCATGACTTTGGATAGGATTGGGGAGAGGGAGATTGGCCTGTAGTTTGAAACAGTGTTTTTGTCCCCACTTTTGAAGATTGGGAACACTCTGGCAGTTTTCCAAGTCTTGGGATATGGCCTGCAGACAGGATAGAGTTGACTATGGAAGCAATTGGTTGCAATGGCTGGGCACCAAGTCTAGGAACCTAGAATTGTAGTAAGTCAGGTCCACATTGGCTGATTAGTTTTAATTTTGAGAAGCGCTGTGTATCTCCTCTTCGGATACTGCCAAATGAAAATTGTGGGCACTGTTGGGAGGGGTGGGGGCTATAGGGGTACTCCCAGGATATGATTCAGGTTTGTGGTTGTGGGCTACGTTTGCTAATAAGTTGTAGCACACCCACAAAGTAATCATTGAATTGCATGTCGGTGGGGTTTGTCAGGAGTAATATCGCCCTTAGTGATATTACTTGCTGTTGGTGGTTAGAAGGCTGGAGTATGTTGTTGATGGTGTTCTGGAGGAGATTGTCGAGTATATTGTGCTTTTGCGTGCCTTGTTTGCCTTGTGGCACACGTCCGCAGCATCTGTAGTGATTGAGATCCTTGGTAGTGCCAGTTTATTTGTGGCTTTTCCACAGGCATCCCTGGAACTGGTAGAGTGCTATAAGTCAGGTGTAACCCATGGAAGGTGGGCCCCCTATACCTTATAACTGCGTAGTGGAGCATGGTAGACACAGAGTTTAAGAACTCGGATTGGAAATAGTCAAGCGCAGAATCAGGGTCAGGAATTAAATCGATTCGTGCCAAGGGCAGTGGTAAGGTCAGCCAGAAACTGCTGTGGGGTAAAGTTTATGAATGTTCTAGTGAGGATAAGTTTAGGGCGTTGATTGGGGCAGTTTATTTTCCTTAACACAGTTACACTATTGCATGGTCACTGAAAATGTCAGGAAGGATCAGAGGATTGTATTCTGCTGGATTTGAGGAAGAATCCAGTCAAGCAGGAATGGTTGTGCTTTTTCGTTTGTTCGTGGTGTGTGGAAATGAGTTGCGATAGGTTAGCGACTTGATTTGTGTGTGGATTTTGTGGTTTTAGGGTCAAGCCAATTGAAGTTGAAATCCCCAAGAACTAGCAGCTCACCTCTTCTCATTCTGAGAGGAAATGGAGCCAAGAAATGGGTGATATCAGTCAGGATTGTAGAGGCTTTAGGGGGGGCGTAGATGCCAGCAATCAGGACGGGCCTTAGAGAAGGGCGGCAGATTCTGCCAACTAGGATTTCAAAAGAGGTTGGTCTTGGGGGGCATTTACAGTGTAAATTGTAAGGTGTCTGCAATATAAAATAACACCCCTCCTCTCTTTACCTATCTCTCCTAAAAATGGAGTAACCACCTGAATGGCAATATGTGCATCAGGAGTTTTAGGGTTAGCCCTGTTTTGTAAGAACTGGCTTTGGGTTATGCAAAGGCACCATGCCCTTAGTTGATCCAGTTGGGCAGTCAACTCCGGATATTTATATGGGCGAGAGAGAAGCCCTTTTTGGAATTGAAGGGTTATTCTCAGGGGTGTGGACCAGAGTTTGAAGTGGGAGCCCTGGGTTAGTTCCATATCACTGCTAAAGAGAGGTATAGATGAGTAGAATTTGAGTATTGTTTGCAGAGGTGTTACTTTATGATGTTTGCCATTTTGTGTTGCAGGTGTTTGGAGTGCTGGTTTTCAGGGTTCCTCCACCACAACATTCAGTAATAGTGCAGGGCTTTGAGTAGTCCAGGGTGTATGGGTGATGTGGGCCGGGGCCAGAGGGGGAGTGTGCAGTGGATAGAGAGAATACATTTCAATGAGGCACGAGAAAGAACAAGTGGAGGTAAAAAGCAGGTTCATTGCCAGAGTAGGTAATGTTGCATGGAGCTGTTTTGAGCCAAGTGTGTGGTGTGCAGACTAATCTCAAATTCTTTATGGGCAAGCTCCCAGCTCCTGAACACTCTCCTCACCCTACACATGCAGCACCTATCACCTGAGATCACACAATGTACAGCGGTATATTACGGCAAGATTGTCAGCCAGAAATATTCGTACTTAGGCGCGAGTTTATCTCACCATCAACTGACGTCACTCACTCTAGACATATTATACAACTCTCTCAGAGGTCAATTATATTTTCGCTGCAGCCCAAACATATTGTATACTGCTTGCACCCACCTATATTCTTAGCTTCTCTCTAGTTTGCAAGTTAGCTGTTACCTCTTGTCTCCAAAAGCGTTCACTCTCAATACTGTGACGTTGCTATAATACTCTATATACAATGAGCTATTTCAATCACAACCAAAACACTGTGCATGTCTCCAGACCGGGTCACTTTCAATCCGGTGACATCCTGTGACAATTTATTGATGTACTGACAAAAACAAACATAACTTCAAAACTTACCTCTGAAATAAGTGAACACCACTCTGAACTTTCTTGATCTGACCATTTCTAAACACAAGATGGTAAATTACAACTACCAAATAAGGAAAGAAACTGCTAACCAATAGTCTCCTGCGTGCGGACAGCCACACCCCAACACATAATTAAAAACTATCCCACGGGTCAATTCCTAAGGTTGCGCAGAAGTGTTCAATCTTAGAAGAATTTAACAAACAAGCTGTGGATATGAACGTGAGGTTTACTAGCGAGGTTATTCTAAAAACGCGCTGTTACATACCGCTTATAGAAGGGCTAAGGACGTCCAAGAGCACAACTTCTAGTGGATAGACAACATTCACCAACCCAAATGAAAAAATATATGATACTTGGGACTTCAACAACCAATGGCATGACACTAAGGAACATTTTTTCAAAACACTGGCATAACTGTACCTGACAAACGATGCCGACTTGAGACAGGCTTGCTTAGGGATTCACCAACGAGAACATGCATTTCTCAGGCGAGAAATCTGAAAGACGATTGGTACATAGACTTTAAAGAACAGAGACAAAGAACTTGGTTGGTAATAGAAACCTGTAGGGTCCTATCCGTGTGGCCGCTGTATGGGCCTTGTCCCTTCATGAAGGCTACAAGACATCCCAAACCCCCCAAATAAATCTCATGACATTAAGAACTACATCAACTGCCTTTCATAGAGTAGTGTCTCTATTACTTGCAGATGTGGCGCGCGATATGTAGGGAGACCCATACGGCCCTCAAGGTGATGGTCCTGAAATTTGGTTTCTATAGGAACAGCCAAGATACCCCGTCGCCCGCCATATCCATAATGAGCATAACGGTGACCCACAGTTCCTCACGTTCTGTGGGATTGAACATATACCCTGGGTCCCGCAAGGCAATTGGGAAAACGTCTGATGCAGCGTGATGCCAATGAGTTTTCACCTGCGACCGTTACAAACCCAGCTGCCTGAACGAGGGTTATTTATTCAGTCATTTTTATAGGACCCGTGTGATATCCAGCCAGGGCCAATACACTATCCTCATTCAACCCCATAACCAGTACACATATGTAACCCCGTCTCTTTTCAGCCCCGAGACCTCCCATGTAGCGTCCGAGGCTCTGCGGCGCACCCGGCTACCGGGGGCCGCCATGACCAGGTTGACGAGCTTGCGCATTGGTCGCGCAGGGCGCAGTAAGGGTAGCGCACGCCGGTCCAATGCTAAAGAGGTCCTGAGTGGACTACATCCCAGCAGCTCTGGGGATTGCCCTTTCATCCCACATCACGGAGCACAGCCCCAGCAAATAGGGTTTTGCAGCTTCTCCTGTGGAGGAAGGCTACATGTTGTGCGGGACCACTTGGCAGTTGAAGCTGGGAGCAGGAAGGGTGAGGAAGGGGTGTGGAGCAAGTGTCTCCTACACCAGTAAGGTAATTCCCCAATCCCAGGCAGGCCCCAACCCACCAGAGGTAGGGGGTAGGTACTGAGGGAGGGCCCATAGTTTAGGTATCTCCTAGGTGGTGTAGGGTGCGTCTTGTCGTGTCACGGCTGTAGTTGCTGTGAGCGCTGACAAGTAGGCACAGTGTGTGCGTGCATGGGTTGCTGCAGGTTGAGTGTGTGTGCAGTGTGTTTGCTGCAGAGGTTAGGGAGAAGTTAGTGAGAGGGGGAGCCGGAGGTGAAGGGAGATGGTGTGTGTGCAGGGGGTCGTGCCCCACTGCATAGGATAGGCTACCCGCAGGCCCTAGGAGTTTCCCCTAAGCCATTCAAGGTTGCTGTGCTGTAGGGACGGCCTATAGTGAGAGCGAGCATCACCCCTTACTGAGTACCAGTTAGGGACAAAGCACAAGTTGCGGGTGATTGCAGTCATCTGGGACCAGACGGCTGGACACCGTGATATCTGGAGGCTAAGTGTTGCGGCGTCTGACCTTTGTGAAGTTGTTGCCGGTCACCGCCGTGACCGAAGGTATTTATCATCAAGTGACCAACACCGGTCATCAGGCGCTGATCCCGCCTTAGGCTAAAACTCTTTGTAGGAACACTGAGAGAGTGGTTACAAGACTGAGCCTATACCATATAGTATCATACATGGACAACGGGTGTGGGGCACGCGGTGAGGGACGGGAAACATTACTCCTATGAGAGTGGCTGGGCCACTAAGTTATATGTTGCATTTAAGAGTGATAAGGTTACTCTGCATTATCGTTAATACAGTAAATTGTTTGCATTACTGTGTGTGTATGTATTTCTTGCCCAGGGAACAACTCACGGGGATCTCCATCACGGGATCCTTACCTCTTTAGCATTGGGACCGCGTGCGCTACCCTTACTGCGCCTGCGCGACCAATGCGCACGCTCGTGCAACCTGTCATGGCGGCCCCCGGTAGCCGGGTGCGCCGCAGAGCCTCGGAGCGCTACATGGGAGGTCTCTGGGGCTGAAAAGAGACCGGGGTTACATATGTGTACTGGTTATGGGGTGAAATGAGGATAGTGTATTGCCCCTGCTGGATATCAACGGGCTCCTATAAAAATGATGAATAAATATACCCCTCGTTCAGGCCGCTGGGTTGTAACGTCTGCAGCGTGAAAATCCATTGGCATTCACGCTGCATCAGACGTTTGTCCCAATTGCCTTTGCGGGGACCCCAGGGTATATGTTCAATCCCACAGAACGTGAGGAACTGTGGGTCACCGTTATGCTCATTATGGATATGGCGGGCGACAGGGGTATCTTGGCTGTTCCTTATAGAACCCAAATGTTCCAGGACCCTCACCTTGAGGGCCGTATGGGTCTTCCCTACATATCGCGCGCCACATCTGCAAGTAATGAGATACACTACTCCTACTGAAAGGCAGTTGATGTAGTTCTTAATGTCATGAGATTTATTTGGTGGGTTTGGGATTGTCTTTGTAGCCTTCATGAAGGGACAAGCCCTACAGCGGCCACACGGATATGACCCTACAGGTTTTCTATTACCCAACCAAGTTCTTTGTCTCTGTTCTTTAAAGTGTCTATGTACCAATCTGTCTTTCAGATTTCTCGCCCTGAGAAATGCATGTCATCGTTGGTGAATCCCTAAGCACCTGTCTCAAGTCGGCATCGTTTGTCAGGATACAGTATGCCAGTGTTTTGAAAAAATGTTCCTTAGTTCATGCCATTGGTTGTTGAAGTCCCAATGTATCATATATTTTTTTCATTTTGGGTTGGTGAATGTTGTCTATCCACTAGAAGTTGTGCTCTTGACGTATCCTTAGCCCTTCTATAAGCGGTATGTACAGCGTTTTTAGAATACCCTCGCTTAGTAAACCTCACGTTCATATCCCAGCCTTGTTTGTTAAATTCTTCTAAGATTGAACAATTTCTGCGCAACCTTAGGAATTGACCCGTGGGAATATTTTTAATTATGTGTTGGGGTGATGGCTGTCCGCACGCAGGAGACTATTGGTAGCAGTTTCTTTCCTATATATGGTAGTTGTCAATTTACCATCCTTGTGTTTAGAAATGGTCAGATCAAGAAAGTTCAGAGTGGTGTCACTTATTTCAGAGGTAAGTTTTAAGTTATGTTTGTTTTTGTTCAGTACATCAATAAATTGTCACAGGATGTCACAGGATTGAAAGTGACCCGTTCTTGGAGACATGCACAGTGTTTTTAGGTTTTGATTGAACATAGCTCATTGTATATAGAGTATATAGCAACGTCACAGTATTGAGAGTGACCCGCTTTTGGAGACATAGAGGTACAAGCTAACTTGCAAACAAGCGAGAAGCTAAGCATATAGGCTGGGTGCAAGCAGTATACAATATGTTTGGGCTGCAGCAAAATATAATTGACCTCTGAGAGAGTTGTATATATATGTCTAGCTGAGTGACGTCAGTTGATGGTGAGATAACTCGCGCCTAAGTACGAATATTTCTGGCTGACAATCTTGCCGTAATATACAGCTGTACATTGTGTGATCTCAGGTGATAGGTGCTGCATGTGGTAGGGGTGAGGAGCTTGTTCAGGTAGCTGGGTAGCTTGCCCATAAAGAATTTGAAGATTAGTCTGCACACACACACTTGGCTCAAAACAGCTCCATGCAACATTACCTACCTCTGGCATAATGAACCTGCTTTTTACCTCCACTTTGTTCTTTCTCGTGGCCTCATTGAAATGTTATTCTCTCTATCCACTGCACACTCCCCCTCCTGGCCCACGGCCAACATCACCATACACCCTGGACTACTCAAAAGCCTTGCACTATCTACTGAATGTTGGTGGAGAACCCTGAAAACCAGCACTCCAAACACTGCACACACAAATGGCAAACATCATAAAGTAACACCTTGCAAACAACTACTCAAATTTCTACTCATGCTATTACTCTCTTTAGCAGGTGATATTGAACCTAACCCAGGGCCTCCCACTTCAACTCTGTCCCACACCCCTGAGAATACCCCCTTCAAATTCCAAAAAGGGCTTTCTCTCGCCCATATAAATATCCGGAGTCTGCTGCCCAAACTGGATCAACTAAGGGCATGGTGCCTTATGCATAAACCAAAAGCCATCGTTCTTACAGAAACAGGGCTAACCCCTAAAACTCCTGATGCACATATTGCCATTCAGGGGTACTCCATTTTTAGGAGAGATAGGTAAAAGAGAGGAGGGGTGTTATTTTATATTGCAGACACCTTACAATTTACACTGGTAAACTGCCCCCCAAGACCAACCTCTTTTGAAATCCTAGTTGGCAGAATCTGCCTCCCCTTCTCTAAGCCCGTCCTGATTGCTGGCATCTACCGCCCCCCTAAAGCCCCTCTACAATCCCTGACTGATATCACCCATTTTCTTGGCTCCATTTCCTCTCAGAATGAGAAGAGTGAGCTGCTAGTTCTTGGGGATTTCAACTTCAATTGGCTTGACCCTAAAAACCACAAAATCCACACACAAATCAAGTCGCTTAACCTATCGCAACTCATTTCCCAACCCACACGAACAAACCTGAAAACGCACAACCATTCCTTGCTTGACTGGATTCTCTCCTCAAATCCCAGCAGAATACAATCCTCTGGCATCCTTCCTGACATTTTCAGTGACCATGCAATAGTGTACTGTGTAAGGAAAATTAAACTGCCCCAATCAAGCCCTAAACTTATCCTCACTAGAACATTCAGAAACTTTACCCACAGCAGTTTCTGGCTGACCTTACCAACTGCCCTTGGCACAGAATCGATTTAATTCCTGACCCTGATTCTGCGCTTGACTATTTCCAATCCGAGTTCTTAAAACTCTGTGATACCCATGCTCCACTACGCAGTATAAGGGTATAGGGGGCCCACCTTCCATGGGTTACACCTGACCTTATAGCACTCTACCAGTTCAGGGATGCCTTGTGGAAAAGCCACAAAATAACTGGCACTACCAAGGATCTCAATCACTACAGATGCTTGCGGAACGTGTGCACAAGGCAAACAAGGCACGCAAAAGCACAATATGACTCTGACAATCTCCTCCAGAACACATCAACAACATACTCCAGCCTTCTAACCACCAACAGCCAAGTAATATCACTAAGGGCGATATTACTCTGACAAACCCCACCGACATTGCAATTCAATGATTACTTTGTGGGGTGTGCTACTAACTTATTAGCAAAACGTAGCCCAAACCACAAACCTGAATCATATCCTGGGAGTACCCCTATAGCCCCACCCCCTCCCAACATTGCCCACAATTTTCAATTTGGGCCAGTATCCGAAGAGGAGATTACACAAGCGCTTCTCAAATTAAAACTAAGCAGCCAATGTGGACCTGACTTACTACAATTCTAGGTTCCTACGACTTGGTGCCCCAGCCATTGCCAAACCAATTGCTTCCATAGTCAACTCTATCCTGTCTGCAGGCCATATCCCTAAGACTTGGAAAACTGCCAGAGTTGTCCCAATCTTCAAAAGTGGGGACAAAAACACTGTTTCAAACTACAGGCCAATCTCCCTTCTCCCAATCCTATCCAAAGTCATGGAAACATGTGTCAACTCCCAATTAATCGATTACTATAACAAGACAAATTTCCCTAGCCAATTCCAATCTGGCTTTCGCCCCAAAAACTCTACCATAACTACCCTGCTAAAAGTTTGCAATGAAATCCAGTGTGGAATGGAACGGGGTCAACTCACTGGTGCAGTATTCCTAGATTTTGCAAAGGTTTTTGATACTGTTGATCATGCTATCCTGCTCAACAAACTCCAGAGCTCTGGAATAGGGAAGCATGCTTTAAACTGGTTTCAGTCCTACCTATCAGGAAGATCCCAACATGTGTCCATCTCAGGCTCTAACTCGAACCCCCTGGATATCACCTGTGGTGTCCCGCAAGGCTCTGTTCTGGGGCCCCTACTCTTCTCAGTGTTCATCAATGATCTCCCCACAGCTTGTCAGGAAGCCTCAATACACATGTATGCAGATGACACAATCCTATATGCACACAGCCATAGCCTCTCTGACCTTCAACACATACTTCAGTCTGACTTTTTGAGACTCGAAAACTGGATTTCCCAAAACAAACTGTTTTTAAACACTGACAAGACTGTAACAATGGTGTTTGGGACCAAGACTAAATTTTTAAAGCTTTCAGCGACTGACCTCCAGATTACAACCAACACTAACACCACCCTAACTCCTGTTACTAGTTTTAAATACCTGGGCATATGGTTTGAGTCCCACTTAACATTCGGGATGCACATTAATACCCTGACAACCAAGACTTATGCCTAACTAGGGGTACTTTACAGGAACAAATCCTCCCTAAGTCTCCAGGTCAGAAAACGTATCGCACAGTAGATGCTAATGCCAATTATTGACTATGGAGAAATAGTATATGGCTCGGCACCTCAAACCCACCTTAGCAAACTTAACATCTTCTACAACTCAATTTGTCGTTTTGTTCTCCAATGCAACTATAACACACATCACTGCGAAATGCTCAAAGAACTAGATTGGTCATCACTCGAGTCTAGGCGCAAAGTTCACCTTTCCTGTCTTACCTTCAAATTCTTTATGGGCAAGCTGCCCAGCTACCTGAACAAGCTCCTCACCCCTACCACATGCAGCACCTATCACCTGAGATCAGATTCCAAAAGACTGTACATGGTCCCAAGGCTCAACAAAGTATCCAGGCGCTCCTCCTTCTCTTACCGTGCACCCCAAAACTGGAACAACCTACCAGAGACTCTTACATCCACCACCAGTCTAAGTTCTTTTAAATCTAAGGCTGTCCCACATTTTAATGTGGTCTGTAACTGTTTCATACGCCCATAATAAAAATTATCTTTAACTATGCATGCGATGTCTTGTATATAATGTATACCCTGCTCATTATGTAACTATTTGTAAACATGTATTATTTGTCTTAACTCTGTGCCCAGGACATACTTGAAAACGAGAGGTAACTCTCAATGTATTACTTCCTGGTAAAATATTTTATAAATAAATAAATATTCCCTTTTCTCTATTAGAGAGTCAGGGAATAGCAAGGACAGCTTATAGGGCCCTAACTAGGAGTGGTGCCCAGGGACTTCCTTGAGATGGGCAACCTTGAATATGTGCGGCTAAAGACCGGCCGCTATGATGGGCAGTCTGCCAATGGAGATGCCAATAAAGATTGCCTTGAATGAAAGAACCTTCTTGCCTGATACTGGAGTCATTCAGGGAGAAGCTGCACCCAGGGGTTCTCTTCCAGAGACTCTTCCCTGCTGTCATGGGGACCTGGAAGAGATGGAGGCGCTGTACCAAATGTGAGTAGATCTCAGCACTACCTCACGAGCCAGTCCTGGTGAATTCCCCTATACCATCAAGCGGGAGACTCAGGAGTCCTGTAAGCCAGCAGGTGCACCACACAACATGACATGTAATATGGGACAGTATCCTCACATAGGGGCCAATATGAGATTGGGTGGGGATAGAACCGTTACATAAATAATACTTATTAATATAGCTACAACTATTGACATAAACCCACTTATTGAAACCAATCCTACATTCATTTGATATGGAACTATTAAATCAATAAATTGAAACCTTTACCAATAACTAAATAATATGAATTAACACTACAGTGGCGGCCGATCTGAGTCTAAGGCTGCTAGATCTGTGGCTTTCAGATTATCCCGGTTAGGTGCGGTTTTTTGTCGTTTTCGCATGGAGTGAACTGCGTTATTTTCGCGCTCGTGATATTAGCATTTTATTCTCGCTGTCTGCAATACTGCAATGCCGTGTAAAAACTCAGGGGGGCGTTTGCGAGCTGTTGTCTTGGAAGTCTAATACCTTCGCGGTTCAGCCTATGTCAGTACACAGTCTGTGTGTGCGCGCAGTAATTGTAAATTTGCATATTTAAAGTATACATGCATTTGCAGTGCTGTACTGCTGTACAGTATGTCTCATTTGAAAATTGTTGAAACGCATAGGCGTGTACAGTACTGAAACAGTGTCATCTTCTGTGCAATGCAGTACATCTCTCCCACACCATTCCTTTGAACGTATTTTTTTATTGTAATTTTTTTTTCTCCACAAACCAAACCATTTTTTTTCTCCACAAGCCTGCCAAAACCATCTTACTGTATTACGATATTCAATCTGTGCTGTAGCTTTTGACTGCGACACTGTATGTTTGACTGCACATGGTTGATTTGTGTGCTTTTTACATTCTGTATTTGGGGGTGTATTATTATGATGAACTGCCTTTTGAAATTAAAGTATGTCTTTAGCTTTGAACTTCCACGGAGTCGTTAATTTTCTGAATCTTGCCATTGTTTTCTTAATCCGTCCATAGCCGAGCTTGAAAGCCTCACTACGCCTGGGTGTAATTCTCTTTGAGATGGGAGCTAGCTGCTTACTGCGCATGAGTCACCCAACCCCCCCCCTCTCCACAGAGTCGTTAATTTTCTGAATCTTGCCATTGTGTTCTTAATCCGTCCATAGCCGAGCTACAAAGCCTCACTGCGCCTGCATGTAATCCTTTTTCAGATGGGATCTAGCTGATTACTGCGCGTGACTATCCCAACCCCCCCCCCCTAAATGCAGTGTATACCGTGTAAGAGCATTCTTGATAAAGTGCTAGGCACGAAACGCGTAGAAGGGTTGCAGCCCTCTTTTTTATGACTTCCCAATAAAGAAAGATTTTTTTGCAAGACCTGCTCTTTGCCTTGATCGCAGTGCGCTGCACACTCTCTACTGTTGGACTTCTTACCTTACACAGCAGCACACGTCGGAAGGGAGACTCTGGAGGCTCTGAATACTGTGAGTACCTGACCTAGGGCTAGCCCAATGAGTTAGGGGAGGGTGTCTCTGGGCAACCTACCCCAACCTTCAGGGTAACCTTAGTGCCCTCTTCTTTAGGCTGAGTACAGACATAAACTGAATGCATTAAAATCCAGTGTGTTCTCCCTTCCTCTCCACATATCCGCAGCACTGTTGAGCGCCATTGCTTTGCCAAACTCTGTAAGAGACTGGCAAAACCTGACGATAGGTGGGTTATTTAGTTCCCATGCATTAGTTGGCTGCAGACTGTACAGATTGGGATTTGGAGGGTTTAAAAATCTGTGCAGCCCCTCATGTAACACTTCCATCTGAGTTCCATCATGTAACAGATTCACCAAAGGATTCCTGCAAGAAACATCTAAGCTTCCAGATTTTAAAAGTGTCATCACGAACTAAGCAGCTCCAGTCAGGCTCTTTTTTGCTAGTAACTCCCGTTACTGAGAAATTGCTCCTACAGACTTTGTTTTGCAACATTTCGTTTTGGGAACCTTTTATTTCATTTGACCCCATTCCAGTAAGTGTATTTTCGTAGTATTTTTTAAATCAAGCTGTGTATGTTCATTGTGTGAATAAATTACAATTTATTTTATCTTTATGCTTTGCTCAATAAAGGGTCCGAGTATTTTTGTGTTAAAAGCATTGGTCTCCCGTGACACCTGTATTTACATGTGTTGACAGATTTACTGTCCCTGGATCCCCAGCATGAGAAGCCAAACATTGCAGTTTTACTGACTGATAAAAAAGGGCACAAACAGATTTTATTTACAGTATGTGGATTTATGAGCAACTCAGCCTATGACATGTTGGGGCCTATTCTAGTAGATTCGATGTTATTGCTGCCAAATCGAATGTTGTAGCATGGCCCTACCTTACGTCTGACATTTGTGTTATCACAGTATTCAGAAAGAATTGCTGCAAGTCAGAAACCGTGAGTTAGGAAAATGCAAAACCGCTCAGGATACCAGTGCCATTATCTGTGTATGTTTCTACTTCTGCCCCTGTGATCTGCCTGCAGTCTGTAAGAGCTCCATCTCCCTGCACAGCCCTTACAGGTAATCTCCCTGCACAGCCCTTACAGGAGGTCTCTTTGAACAGAGGGAGCTGCATCTCTCTGCACAGCCCTTACAGGTGATCACACTGTTTTTATTTTATTTAATTAACCAGTATTGAAGCAGGGTGTCTCCAGAGCTGAACCGCATCCATTTCAGCCTTGGGAACACCTTGCTTCCCGAGTTACAGGCCCAGGTAAGGGCATGTCAATGTTATTTTTTTGTGTATTTCAAATACGGGCTATTACCCATGTTTGGTTTCTTGTGCCTTTGGTCATTTTTAATTGTGGTAATGGGTGTACGGTGGGAGGGGTTAGTTGCCCCGGGGTGGGTGGTTAAGCCTCCCGGGTGTGTATTGGGGGATGGGGGGTTAACTCCCTTAATTACTATAGTGGTTAGAAACCGTTAAGTTGATTAAGGGGTTACTGGCCTGTAGTTAGTATTTTTATTTTAATGTTGCTGCCCACGTAGGACGGTAAAGAGGGCAGCCATCATTCTGGCAGGCGTAAGTACAACTTTAATTTACTTTATTCTGGTGGGTAATTGTGACGATGACGCATTATCTTTGCCATCAATTAAAGGCAGGTTTCCCGGCAAGATAACCCCTGAGTCATCAAATGTGCTTTTAAAGTGTCAGCTCTGCAGTCCCGGGATGACTGCAATCTTTAAATAAATGTATTTGCATGTTTAAAGTGTCAGCTCTGTGGTCTAGTGCTGACTGCAGTTTTATAAATGTATGTTACCCTGTGCTCAGATGTTCCTGGGGGAAATAAAGGCTGCTAACCTGTTTTTAAGGGGTTAATTGGAGAAGTACGCCTGGGATTGTGAAGAATACAGAATTGTAACACTGCCTTAACCCCAGACTCAAGTGGATACTTGACTTGTGGTTAAATAAAGCCCACATATCAAAAGTTTATCCAATTAAAGATATAATTTTAGTTAGGAAGGGACTAGCTTTCTGAAATTTTATATGCAGAAGGTTAGAAGAGAATCATGTAGATTGAGATGGTTTTAAAAATGGTAGCATGTGTGTTTAGCATTCCAGGGGAAGGCATGCATATATGAATGGCCAGGCTTCTGAGATAGCTTGTGGAGATAACTCAAGGATGTATACAAAAGTCCAGAGCTTCAATGGGACATTTGCCCCAGAGGTGCGATTGGTGGGGTTAGCAGGAAAGACCAAATAATTTGTTAGCCCTTGTTAGTCCTTCCATTCTAATTGAAGCCCCGATATCCTTAGATCAAAAGGGCCACTTTGGCCTAGCTAGACTGAGCGGCATTCAGTAAGAAAGCAGGATGGCATATGCTAAGTGGCAAGTGGCCAGTATGGGGAAGATGACATTTTTGTTGCACATGCTCTCTCACTATTCTGAAGCCGGGTGCCAGGAGTTATAAAACTGGCAAACTGTGTGAGTGGTCAGGGATAAAATTACCACGCAGTGATTCGCTGCAGACTGATAAGATGGACTTTTGGGGGTTTTAAAAGGTCATTCAGTCCGTCGGAAAATAAGTTCCATCTTTTGTGATTCACGAGATTCATCTGATTAATCTCAGCTTTACCAAGATACGTCCATGCTACAGCATCAGCGGTTTCGGAGTGTGAGGGGTTAACTACAGTATAACGAAGATTTGCACCCCTTTTCCAGAACTCGTTTGAGCCAGGGAGTCCCAAACTAATCCTGTAAGGACTGAATGAACATCTTTCCTCCGGTGGAGATACAGGGGTGGCAACTTGTGTCCCTAGCTGAGGACTGTCGCACGGCTCAAAGCGCACCCACTTGCATGCGTGCAGGGGTGCAAAGAGACTTTGTTTTCAAGTCATTCATTCCGTGGACATTTGATTTAGTTCCCCCAACCAGTAAGTGTTTATCCAGTGTAATTGTGAAGATTTGTGTGTTTGTCTTAAAAAGAAATACATTACAATGTGTTTTGCCCTCCTTGTTGTGCTCAATCCAGAATCCCGGTATTAATGTGTTGGTAAGACCTGGTCTACCCTGACAGTAATGTTTTATTTTCAACCGAAAAATTAGCTATGATCCAGATGTGGATAATAGGGATTTTGCCCATAACTGTACTGTATGTGTTGGGGATAGGGTGGGTGGTTGGGGATAGAGGAGGTAGTTAGTGCGGTGTCTATTCATTGCACACACGCGGACTGGGGCTTGCCCAATAGGCCTGTACAAGAGATCAAAGGTTGTGCTCAAACGTGAATGTGATAAGTGATAAAAATGTGAGTCCTAGTACGTATGATTAATGTGCAAAAAATACGGATTTGTCAATAAGTGAAAACAACCAAGCAAGTGACACTATGGGGCTATGCACTAAGTAGCAAAAAGCTCCCTGCTCCCTGCTATTCAGTAAGAAGCGAAAAATCGCCGATAACAGACTTTATCGGCAAATTTGTAGGCAAAACATTTTTTTACGGCAAATGCCCAGCGATAAGCCACTTTTTGGCACTTTTTCAACCTCGCTCAATTTTAGTAGCTCCGATCAGCTTACCGAGGCTGTTCGCCGCTGTAGAATTGAGAATTCCTCTCCAAACCACCTCGCCAGCAAAGTTGGCAAGAAGGTGGGGAGAGGCTGCGGAGAAACGGCAAGAAATCACATAGAAAAAAAAAGCATTTTTCCAAGCATTGGGTTGATGCCGGGGTATCCGAAGCTGATATACATTAAAATCACTATCGGAGACCCCCGGCATGAATCAGGTGCATGGAAAATGCATTTACTTTCAACTTCATTACCTTAGCAGCAAACCGCTAAGGAAATGAAGGGGTTAACATTAGTGCCATGCTTATTGTGGGTAGCGGGGGTATTATGCCCTTGGTGTGTGTTTAGGCGTTGCGTTGTGAGTGGACTTAACCCCTTCATTACCTTAGCGGTTAATACCGCTAAGGTAATGAAGGGATAATCCCTCCACTACCCACCCGGTAAACCTAAACACCTATCCTTAGGGCTAATACCACCTTCACCACTACCGCTACCCACAATAAAACAAAATACTCACAACAGGCCCACTACCTTCCTCCTAGGCCCCCTATAAACATTACAATAACTAGTAAAAAAAAGACAGAACACACTCACCACCTGTGCCCACACATTAAACCATTATTTAATTGTTTACACACAGAATTAATACCACATGCCAGCGGGGTCCCTGGGTTTTCCCCATGGGTTTCCGCAGGCCCCACAGTGCACCCTGGGGGTTAGCCATGGTGTCTAGGGGCCCTCTGGTGGTCCCTGCTAGGCTCCATGGGCCTCCAGGTGGTCCCCACAGGCCCAAATGGGGCCACGAACAAGGCAGGACCCCGGTACTGAGGTGGGAAAGTATAGAACTGCACACCCACAGCAGCAGAGGCACGCCTGGAGTTGGATTGTCAAGAAAGCCGGGTCTGGATTGAAGAGAGTTGGTTAGCCTTCATACTTGATGAGGTTGTAGGTAGGTTCCATGAGAGTAGTCAGAGTCCAGAGTGCTGTGGTCAGGGGTTGTTGTCAGTAGGATGGTAGTAGTCTGATAGCCGTGGTCAGGGATGGAGAAGTGCGGATGGTCTGCGGCAAGTCAGGGTCAATAATCCAGAGAGGGGACCTAAAGTCAAGCAGGTTGGAAACAGGAAAGCAAGCAACAAGGTTAGTAGTACACAGGAACAATGCAAGGCAGGGACGAAGGAACACAAGGCTTCCATGTACTAGGCTCAGCCAAAGTATAAGAGTGCTAGCTGAGCATTTATAGGAGTGGTAGACAAATAGGAAGGAGGGGAGAAGCCTAGGAGTGTCCTCCATGGAAACAGCGATTAGCTGCAAGGTGCAGGAGACAGGGGAGAGAGAAATTAGAGTTGCTGCGCAGCTGGGGAGAGGTGCATGCGCGTCACGTGTGCGCGCCGTGCAGGGCAGCCGCACATTGTGAGTGGAGGGGTGAAGCTAAGTTCCGAGGAATTCTTGAAAGCCCCATGTGGGCGTGCGCGCTCTATAAGGTGCGCAGGAGACTATGCAGTAGGAGGCATGACACGGGGGGCACGCTCTGTGATCAATTGCAGCGGAATGCTGTGCAGCAGGAGGTAAGGATTCCTTACATTCACCCCCCCAACAAAAACATACAGTACAGTAATGGGCAAAATAACTATTATCCAGATATGTTATATATATATAGATATATTAAACACAACATTAACTATGCAGCATAAAGTAAATAAAAACTTTTCTACTTATCCCTGCCCATATGAAGGTTGTCTTCGTCAGCTTTCTGCAGGTCCATGTCCTCCATTGCCAGAAAGAATACATAGCAAAATCCAAACATACAATCTAATGGCCCCTAACCCCTTAATCACCTTAGTGGGTAAAACTGCTATTGTAATTAAGGGGTTAATCCACTAAGCCCCTCTACCCACCCAGGAGGCATAACCACCCACCCCGGACCCACTATACCAACCCTGTACTCATTGAATGGCAGAGTGGTACATCATTACCCATATAATATCTGCAGGATAAGCCACTATAAGCCACTATAGCACTCAATAGGAACCTAATAAAAATACATAAGGCCAAAAATAAACAATAATCAAACATATACACAAGCAGCTAATCAATCCCATTCAATAAATCAAAACACTAGCCAAAATATGAAATAAATACAAGCACTAGCCAACCAATTACATAAAAACACTAACCAACAAAACAATGAATTAATTATAACCAGTAGCCAACAAAGCAATTATTTAATAAAACCATTATCCAACAAATCGAGTCAAACCAAGAGCCAAGCAAATAAATAAGTATTTTAAAACGCTAATCAATGTAAACCAAAAAATAAAACTCTATAGAAAATATGCAATTTGCCAAAAAAGCATTGGCTATCACTGTATTAAACTGTACCCAATCCGGGAACAAATTAATACATTGGCAGTCAACGGGCAATCAAAAATATTAAAAATAAGAAATACAATCGAAAAATCTGTAAAAAATACATTCAATATTTAACTTAAATTTAGAAGCATTGGCCCTCTGACTCCCGGGGAATCAGGAAGCTCATGTACTCCAAAGGCCTCAAATTCCATAAGATGCCATCTGCCATGAAGATCTGGATCAGGTACCCAAAATCTTCACATAGTTACATAGGGTAAATGGTTCAACAGCCATCTGATTGTCTGTTAAATCCATGTGCCCATTTTTTTCTGTGACGTCATGTAAAGGGACTGAAGCCAGCCAATCAGAATGGCTGTGCTTCCTTTCCCTTTAACATGACGTCACAAAATTCAAATAAAGGTTGCCGTCACATGGTACTTGAGTCAATCAGATTGTGGGAACTAAATCCACAATCTGATTGGTTGTTGTAGACCATGTGACTCCCTTTGGATGGCTGTGGCGATGGAGGGGTTAATCAGGTCATTAATAAAGGCATTATACCCGGAAAATTAACCCTAAATCGCTTTGGGAGTGAAGGGGGTTAAATGTATGTGCATCACCCTGATGTATTTGCCCCTGCCCCAGCTTTCTTGTCCTCATTTTGCAACCTGTTCCCTGACTGTTGTAATAGGAATGAATACAAACTGTGCAATTAGCTTTTCAGACACAAGATGACGTTGTTTATGCTGAGCGAAGCGCTGATTGAAGACACGTGGCTGTGTATGGGAGGGCTGCTTTGAAGTATAGGTATCCATTTCTAAGCACTAGACCTCGTAAACACAAGGTCAATTGAATAAGTGGTTTGCGGTTAGACTGAAGTGGTTTTCTGTCAAAATGTATCCCTTGCCTTGTTAACGTCTTAACTTGAAAGTGAGAACTAGGTTAACTATGGACCTCACATCATATCCCTTTCAATTAAGTAGGCTAACTTGAGAACGGAGTGAGCTAGCAATCTAGTGTTTGGAGTGCAGCTCAGGATAAATAAACCATACCCCCACATATAAAGTTTATTCCAGTGGCACGAACAGAACATACTTTATTAGTACAATGTATTTTTTGGTTTTAAATGGACAGACAGGTTAGGTTTTTTCTGCAAGCCAGGGAAAAATCCTTTAGCATGCAAATATGCTAAGGGTGAATGAGCTGAGGGTATTTTCCTCTCCGTACTTCTAAGAGCCCCCGCTAAGTGGGAGACTCTGAGTCTAGTTAAGTCCGGAGATGAAAAGCCTCAGAGATTCAAAGTATGAAAATGGCCGGGATGTTGCTGACTGCCAGATACCAGTACTCAGTATGGGCCATTCACACTTTGGGACCAAACCCCAGACTAAGAGTCGCCAGGTAAGGGGTGAACCCCCAGTATTGTAAACCGCCTAGGTGTCCGGTTGACACATGCGCTTTGCAAACCGGAAAGCCCTTTTTGCACGTTTTGCAAACTCCATGCAAATCGGGGATTTGTGGGTTAAATTTTCCCACGGAGGGGATTGGGGACACATGTTAGGGATAGGACTATAAACCCTATAAACCTGCCTGCCGAGCTAACCCATGTGTGATTCGTAATTTCTTTAAGCGTTGTTCAAGATCCCGTACAAGTACTGCGGCAGCGGTTCCGGAACACAAGGCGTTAAAACATCGTAACCAAGAATTTACCACTACTTCAGGAATTCGTTAGTGCTGGGGAACTTGAAAAGAACCCAAATGAACCAGAACAAACTTTTTACAATTGGACGAATTATCGGGCAGGAAAGTTGCGCCCTGCCAAAAGGATTGTAACCCAGAGACTTTGTTTCTTCAGCTTACGTTCAAAGGACAATTTATTTTGTTTCCTCCATCCCAGTAAGTGATTATTAAGTGTATTCTGAGGTTGTCGTGTGTTTGTCTATCAAGGAAATAAATGACCATTTATTTTGCCCGCCTTGTTGTGTTCAATAAAGAATCCCAAAAATAAAAATTGTTGATAAGTACTAGTCTATCGTGACAATGACTGTAACGAAATTGAGGGTAATCAGCGCATTAATAAAGTCAGTATGCTCGGCTGGTTACCCCTATTTCGCATTGGGGATGAAGGGGTTAATTTTATATGCACCATACATGTATTATTTTTCCCTCTGTCCCTTGTTGTCCCCATTTTACAGGATTGTATATGCCTACAGTAATGTATTACATGGTATACCGGCATTACTGGTTTTGGACACAAGATGCCGCTGCGAGTGCCAATCCGCAAGTCAATTGGATAAGTGTGGAGCGGTGTCTTTGTTCCATTGAGAGGTATAGGTATCCATTACTGAGGCTGGAAATCGTAACCGCAGAGTAAATTGAAACAAAGGGTTGCGGTTTTCAATCTCAAGTGGTTCTCGGATACAATGTATCTCCGTCCCGGTTAGTAGCGTAATTTGAAAGGCAACCGGCAATTGGCGTGGGAACTCGGTTAACCGCAAGCCAATTGATGTGAGAAGCCCATAGCCGAGCACTGCCAGTTCGAGAAGAAGCCCTAACTTGGGAACGGAAAGGGTTAGCACCCTGAAATTTGGTGTGCAGCCCCAGAGTAACACCCCAAGCACACCCATATTAAAATTATATCTTTGGGATAAGTGAAACACATATTTTTAATAAAGTGTATTTTTGGTTCCAGTTTTAAAAGAACAGGCAGGGTACATTTTTTTCTGTTTGCCTTTGATATGTAACTAGTGACCAAATGATTTCACATACAGTGGCGGCCGATCTGAGACTAAGGCAGCTGGATCCGCGGCTTTCAGATTATCCTGGTTAGGTGTGTTTTTTTGTCGTTTTCGCATGGAGTGGACTGCGTTATTTTCGCGCTCATGATATTAGCATTTTATTCTCGCTGTCTGCAATACTGCAATGCCGTGTAAAAACTCAGGGGGGCGTTTGCGAGCTGTTGTCTTGGAAGTCTAATACCTTCGCGGTTCAGCCTACGTCAGTACACAGTCTGTGTGTGCGCGCGCAGTAATTGTAAATTTGCATATTTAAAGTATACATGTGTAGCCCTGCTTCCTATCGCTAGCAAGCTGCTACTCTGTGCTGTATCACCTGTAAGCTCGCAGGGTATGAGTCTCTGCCACGGAGAGCCTGGGGTATACGCAATTAGGGTCATGGGTGCAGCGCCTCCACCTGCGACAGCTCCCGCCAGAGGGGGAGTGGGTCTTCGCAAGACGTCTAAGCAATAAGTACTGACACACAGCCAAAAATCGTAACCAACTTCATTTACTCTAGGACCAAGATCATATACATAGATACACACAATACCATCCCAATTGGGGATACAGCATAACAAGCCACAGCGGGCGTTAGCATTCCCTTGCGCCTCGGCGGACATTACCACATCATGCGCCACGGCAGACGCCCACACTCCCTGAACCCGCCACCGGGTGATCCCACCCGTGTCCAAATCCCCAAACAGAACTGTCCTGTAATTCACAGTTAGACACTAAGTGTGTGTATGGGTGACTGCGCAGCCACTGTGTCCTGAATAAGTGAATGGTACCATGGGGCCCTTGTTGAAATACCTGCCGAGCACTCCAGTACTCGGATCCGCTACACTCTTCGCAAAGTGTCTCCGCACGTCGATACGTTCTCTCTGTATCGCTCTCTCTCTCTCTCAATGATCCGGGGCGATCCCACCCGGACTCCTGCCACACCAACGGGGTCTGAGCCTAGACCTCCCGCCAACGAGAATAGTCCCACTCCGGATCTACAGAACAGGGAAGCAGGAACCTCACTATGGCGATCCCTAACTCCGCTTGTCTCTACTGTGACTCAGGGCTAAACTGGGCCTGGGGCACACCGCCTATGCCGAGGCGGCTTAACCTCCCTTACACCACCACTCTGTCTCTCCTCCTCTCCAACCAACTTCCCCCACGTGCGCGCAACCTCCTCTCTTTATCTCCTCCTTTACGTGACGCTACCCGCGGGGATGCTGGGTCAAGGATCTGCTCCCGCCCACTAACTGCTGCTCCCCTCCTTCGCTGGCTTTTTGCAAAACTCTATACAGGCGCAACCTCCCACGCTTTCGGGGTGAATTAGAGGTCACGGCTACACATGCATTTGCAGTGCTGTACTGCTGTACAGAATGTCTCATTTGAAAATTGTTGAAACGCATAGGCGTGTACAGTACTGTAACAGTGTCATCTTCTGTGCAATGCAGTACATCTCTCCCACACCATTCCTTTGAACGTGTGTTTTTATTGTAATTTTTTTTTCTCCACAAACCAAACCATTTTTATTTTCTCCACAAGCCTGCCAAAACCATCTTACTGTATTACGATATTCAATCTGTGCTGTAGCTTTTGACTGCGACACTGTTTGTTTGACTGCACATGGTTGATTTGTGTGCTTTTTACATACTGTATTTGGGGGTTTATTATTATGATGAACTGCCTTTTGAAATTAAAGTATGTCTTTAGCTTTGAACTTCCACGGAGTCATTAATTTTCTGAATCTTGCCATTGTTTTCTTAATCCGTCCATAGCCGAGCTTCAAAGCCTCACAATGCCTGCGTGTAATTCTCTTTGAGATGGGAACTAGCTGCTTACTGCGCATGAGTCACCCAACCCCCACCCCTCTCCACAAAGTCGTTAATTTTCTGAATCTTGCGATTGTGTTCTTAATCCATCCATAGCCGAGCTACAAAGCCTCACTGCGCCTGCGTGTAATCCTTTTTCAGATGGGAGCTAGCTGCTTACTGCGCATGACTATCCCAACCCCCCCTCTCCACAGAGTCGTTAATTTTCTGAATCTTGCCATTGTGTATTTCTCTTTGAGATGGGAATTTAGAGGCTTTGTTTACGGCAATGCTTTGGAAAATCCCTTCTCGAATTTGATTTGCACAGAGCATCACCTCTCTACAGTATGCGCCTGTGTTATTTATTTATTTTATTTTAAAAATATTTTACCAGGAAGTAATACATTGAGAGTTACCTCTCGTTTACAAGTATGTCCTGTGTGTAATCCTCTTTCGGATGGAAGCTAGTTTATTCCTTCTCATGCGCCTGTAACTCTTAACTGTTATTTTATCCACACGCCTGCAAAAACAATCTTGATATTACGATATTAAATCTGTGCGTTTGCCTGCACATGGTTGATTTGTGTGCTTTTTATGTACTGTATTTGGGGGGTGTAGGGATCAAATTACAGTATTATGATGAACTGCCTTTTGAAATTACTGTACTCTACAGTACAGTACTGTATGTTATTTCTTTGAACTGCTGCACGACTAATCCTTCATCCCTCCCCCACGCACACACAAACTCTTATCGACTCTGCTCACTGCGCCTGCGTGTACTCTAGTCCTTTCAGAGATGGAGCTTGCTGCTTACTGCGCATGAGTCACCCAATCCCCTCTCTCAACAGAGTCATTAATTTTCTGAAGTTAGTTAGTCATTGTGTTCTTAATCCGTCCAAAGCCGAGCTTCAAAGCCTCACTGCGCCTGCGTGTACTATAATCCTTTTAGAGATGGGAGCTTGCTGCTTACTGCATGAGTCACCCAACCCCCGTTAATTTTCTGAAGTTAGGTAGTCATTGTGTTTTTAATCCGTCCCTAGCCGAGCGTCAATCGCCTCACACTGCCTGCGTGTACTCTAATCCTTTTAGACATGGGAGCTAGCTGATTAATGCACATGACTCACCCGCCCCCCCAACCCTTTGAGGCTTAGTTTACCGTAACGCTTTGGAAAATCCCTTCTCGATTTTGAAATGTAAATCTGATTTGCACAGCATTGTGAGAATTGAGAGTTAAAAAAACCATTAACTGATTAATGTTATTTTGTCATTCATTCTTATTCATTGGTGTACTGAAAGGGTGGGGGTGGGGGGGTTGTGGTTGTTGTCAATGATTATGATTAGCAGGAATGTGAATAAATATTCATTTTATTTTATCAGGAACCAAAAAATACAAAAATAAAAATAATTATGAATAATATATAATGCTGTCTTTATTAAGTTCTTCTGGCAGATTGTAATTGGATCAACATTTTGAAAACATTTTGAAAACATGGGGAAACATGAATAATGCACATTTATAGAATATTATTTAATAATATATACTGTAATGTATAATATATATATATATATATAGTAATATTATTTTTTCCGTCTGTATCTTGTTCCTCCCTCTGTGAACAGTACAGTAGTTCATTGAGAGAGTAGAGGTTTTGTGTACATCATTACTGCTGTTTATATACTGTACATTTCACTGTACAAGCAGAGTAGACTGGACACAACACCCCACCTCCCACCAGGCCACCAGGCCACCCTTTTTTCTGAACCGACAAGAAAACAAAAAATTAGTGCAGTTATGTGCGTACAGTATTATGGCATTGTTTGATGTACTGTACATGGCTGGTGCTGCTTGAGCAGTTAGTAGGCGGTTACCGTAGTACTGTCAAACTAGTCTACTTTATACTGGAACTACTGTATACTCTGACTACTGTTAAATACTATGTACTGTAACCTGATGGCTGGTGCTGCTCTCTCTGTAAAGAAAAAACTGTAACTACTGTATACTCTGACTATTGGGAAAGAAAAAATCTGTGCCATACTTACCTGTATCATACTGTACTTACAATACTACAGCAGAGTACTACTTTCCTGATGCTTGCCCATTACGCGCGATCACAATGGGCAACACAGTGACAATATGGTCTATATATTTATTGGAGCGTTCCACGATGAGTACATCATTCCAAAAACTCATTATGCCTTTCAACAGCTCGTCCTTTTTGGAGGGTTTCGCCACTTTCCGGATATGGTCCTTCAGTTTATGCCAGACCATTTCGATCGGATTGAAGTCTGGCGATCTGTCAATGGAAAAAAAGGACAATTAGTTTAAGAGATACAGTACACGGTAAAAACAGTGGGGAACAAAAATGGGACACGGTCTACTGCATTTACTCCGATGGTGTCTTCACCCAGTTGATACCGCGCTCAAGGATATGCGCTGTTGATGCGGTGTGCTTCGGATCGTTGTCCTGGTAGAAGCGGTGACCATTATTGCACTATCTCAGGCACAATGTTCTCTTGGATGAAAGCTTTATTCATGATTACTATAGCAAGAAAAGAAAAGTGCTCAAAAAACTGCACAATAGTACAGTACAGTGCATACAGTAAGGCTACACTAGTAAAGTACAGTGCATAAGGCTACATTATATTTGATATATTTTACCTTCAAAAATGACAATGCATCCTGGTCCATGCCTAGAGATGGCACCCCACACATGCAGCTTCATGGGGTGTTTTGGCCGCGGCTTCAAAGATATGCGGCCTTTTTTGTGGAACGCAAAGGTTGCAAATCTCACCAGCGACACAGTAGACTCATCAGTGAAGATGCAATCATGGAAAGTTTCCCCACTGTCGATCCATGCCTGGGCCTGGACCACTCTTTTGATTTTGGTAGCGTCACGTATCATGGGGTACGCTCTGTAATGACAAGGAATAAACCATTTTAGCGGTACAGTACAGTTTCCGAAACAACACTTTTACCTCCTGTACTGTCCAGTACTAACCTCACACGTCCATATTTCCATCCAATGCTGCGTCTCATCTTCTTTATGCTGGTCTCGGATACAGCGAGATTGTGCTTTTCCTGCAGAGTGTATTTGACCCTTAATGCACTGTTCTCATCATTCTCCTCACTTATGTTGTCCACCAGAAGAGTTATCTCCCTGCAATGTAAAGAAAATATATTGTTTATATACAAAATATATATACTGTTGCAATATAAATATAAAGATACAAAATATATACTGTACAGTATAATGTTGTAATATAAATATACAAAATATATATACTGTTGCAATATAAATTTGCCATTGTGTTCTTAATCCGTCCATAGCCGAGCTACAAAGCCTCACTGCGCCTGCGTGTAATTCTCTTAGAGATGGGAATTTAGAGGCTTTGTTTACGGCAACGCTTTGGAAATCCCTTCTCGAATTTGATTTGCACAGAGCATCACCTCTCTACAGTATGTGTGTGTAATCCTCTTTCGGATGGGAGCTAGTTTATTCCTGCTCATGCGCCTGTAACTTAACTGTTATTTTATCCACATGCCTGCAAAAACAATCTTGATATTACGATATTTAATCTGTGCGTTTGCCTGCACATGGTTGATTTGTGTGCTTTTTATGTACTGTATTTAGGGGGTGTTGGGATCAAATTACAGTATTATGATGAACTGCCTTTTGAAATTACTGTACTCTACAGTACAGTACTGTATGTTATTTCTTTGAACTGCTGCACGACTAATCCTTCATCCCTCCCCCATGCACACACAAACTCTTATCGACTCTGCTCACTACGCCTGCGTGTACTCTAATCCTTTCAGAGATGGGAGCTTGCTGCTTACTGCGCATGAGTCACCCAACCCCCTCTCTCAACAGTCATTAATTTCCTGAAGTTAGTTAGTCATTGTGTTCTTAATCCATCCATAGCCGAGCTTCAAAGCCTCACTGCGCCTGCGTGTACTCTAATCCTTTTAGAGATGGGAGCTTGCTGCTTACTGCATGAGTCACCCAACCCCCCCTCTCCACAGAGACGTTAATTTTCTGAATATTGCCATTGTGTTCTTAATCCGTCCATAGCCGAGCTACAAAGCCTCACTGCGCCTGCGTGTAATCCTCTTAGAGATGGGAGCTAGCTGATTACTGCACATGATTAACCCAACCCCCCCCCCCAACCCTTTGAGATGTAAATCTAAAGTTAGGTAGTCATTGTGTTTTTAATCCGTCCCTAGCCGAGCGTCAATTGCCTCACACTGCCTGCGGGTACTCTAATCCTTTTAGACATGGGAGCTAGCTGATTAATGCACATAACTCACCCACCCCCCCAACCCTTTGAGGCTTAGTTTACAGTAACGCTTTGGAAAATCCCTTCTCGATTTTGAAATGTAAATCTGATTTGCACAGCATAGTGAGAATTGAGAGTTAAAAAAAACATTAACTGATTAATGTTGTTTTGTCATTCATTCTTATTCATTGGTGTACTGAAGGGGTGGGGGGGGGGTTGTGGTTGTTGTCAATGATTATGATTAGCAGGAATGTGAATAAATATTCATTTTATTTTATAAGGAACCAAAAAATACAAAAATAAAAATAATCATGAATAATACATAATGCTGTCTTTATTAAGTTCTTCTGGCAGATTGAAATTGGATAAACATTTTGAAAACATTTTGAAAACATGGGGAAACATGAATAATGCACATTTATAAGAATATTATTTAATAATATATACTGTAATGTATAATATATATATATATATTATATATATTAGACCTGCCTAAGACATGCAGATGAGCACACAGCTATATTTGCATATTTGCTTTCCTGTGGAGGGTTCTTGTCACTTTTTTTTACTCACCACAACTTAACTCAGTATTATGGTTTAGCCTATCCCATAGCCTCTCTTGCATTCCCAGTAAAATCAACCCCACACTGATGAGACCCATCAAGGTCGAAACAGCTGTCTGTGGGTGGTTTTCTGGGTATGCACCTTAACCCTGGCTGTGCTCAAAGCTGTGACCATGCAGCAAGCTTAAGCCTATAGGGAACCATGTTAAAAATGGTTATTGAGGCAAAAAGTGACACTGTGTGCTCATTTGCATGTCATTTCCCAGAATCACTTGCTGCAGTGGAAGTGCTGTATGCTGGGTGATAATGGGGAAAGGCGGGGTTGCAGACCTGCCTAAGACATGCGGATGAGCACACAGCTATATTTGCATATTTGCTTTCCTGTGGAGGGTTTTTGTCACTTTTTTTACTCACCATAACTTAACTCAGTATTATATATATATATATACACAGTGGTTGACAAATCACCAAAAAAATCTACTCGCCACCTACTGCACCGACACACTTTATTCGAGCAAATGCCCGGTTTGTACCTGGCAGATACCTGGAATCCGCCGCTGCTCACCTCTTGCATGCTGCGTTGCGTTTGCCTTCCCAGCCACGGTTCATGCCTGGCTGACGGGGGCCTGATCTGTTAAATGATAATGTGAAGAATTTATTAGGCTGCAATGTTTCGCTTGTCCACCAGATGGCATAAACTCATGACTTAAGTAATGTGTGGGCTTTGCAAGTTGTTTCGTTTAAAAAAAAATACTTTATCCCAGTACAGTATGCTATTGTAACTTGTCCTTGAGACTGAAGGAAGAGTTGCAAAAAATGTATCAATTTAGGCTTTACATACTGTATTAAATAAAGACAAAGACCATTTTCGCTTACACTATTCTACAGAGACATGAGTGTTCAAATGCAGCCCGTGTTCCAAAAACCTGACAGAAGTTATGCTTATTTGATATGGGCCGCTATTAATGCAACAGAGGATAAGATGGCAACAGTTGTTCAAATTTATCAGTATTTCATCGAAAACTATGACTTTTACAGATTTTCGCCAACTCCTCATTTGTGGAAGCGGGCAATAAGGAAAAGGTTATGTAGTGACCCCTGTTTTCACCGTATTGAGCCCCAATTTGTTGGAGGGTATTGGTGTGTGTCACAGGGTTTTTCCCGTATCTATGATAATGGAGGCGGCAAAAGGCGAAGGGTCGTGTTAAAACCAAATAAGAAGCGACAGTCCCTGCCAAGCATTGCGCCAGAACCAGAACCAGCACCAGCATCAGCTTATCATCATGGTCCCGCCGTCGGTGACAACCCTGAGATGGATTTCGCAGCCAGTTTTGATGAAGCTTGCATGTACCTAAGCGATTTCCCGCTGACTACATGTGGGCTAGTCCCTCTGCAAACTATCGACGTGGGTGATGATGAAAGCTGGACTGGCAGTGGCAGTGGCCCGGCGCCGGCGCAAGCTGAATGGGACATTCAGTAATACAGTATGGTGAGTACTGTATTGTTGCCGTATTATTTTGGTGGGGCAGGCTGGGTACTTCTTTAGGGGGCTGACCATTACTGTACATTAAAACTTTTCATTTTGTTTTTCCTCAGAAAAGAAAACGGCTAATGGGGGGATTTCGATGGATACAGTAATATTGTGCTGTACAGTATGCTGTTGTTTTCCAGCCGAACAGTATACTGTGTAATAAACCCGAATAAATAAAACTATGCATTTATTCTACAGTACATGTTCAGTAAATTACTGCACATACTGGGGGCGAGATGTGTTTGCAGCAGAGAGAGGTATTTTAATAATATTGTACAGTGAGCAGGGGGTTCCCTGAGCCAGAAATTAATGCTCAGGGACCCCCCCTGCTCCTGATCAATATTATTAATAATACTGAAAATGCTGCGTCATTACCATAGCGGATAGCCGCTAAGGCAATGAAGGGGTTAACCCACCGTGCCCGCTTTATTGTGTGTAGTGGGGATGGGTGAGGGGGGTATTTGGCCCTTGGTGTGAGTTTAGGACTTGCGGGAGGGGGGGGGGGTGTTGTCGGGTGGGGGGGGTGTGTGCGTGCACTTAACCCCTTCACGACCTTACAGGTTAATACCGCTACGGTCATGAAGGGTTAGCCCCTCCGCTACACACCCCCCCCCGCAAGCCCTCCCCAACCATCGTTGGGGCTAATACCCCATTCACTCCCCTCCCTCTACCCCACAATAAAAAAAATACACACACAGCACAGCAGCCGCCAAAAAATAAATAAATAAATACTGTATAAATAATAAATAATAAATGACAATAAATACATTTTGAAATACATTTTTATTGATAGTGTAGATGTGCAGGGATCTCCGGAGCTGAATCGCTTGGTTTAGGTCTGGGGACCCCGTGCCCCCCGAGATACAGGGCCCCTTTAGGGGGTGCCGGTATCCCTCTGCGTTTAAAGGTCCCATCACGTGACCGCGGCCTGTAACCAGCAGAGCAAGGGATACCGGCACCCCCTAAAGGGGCCTGTATCCTGTATCTCGGGGCACGGGGTCCCCAGACCTGAAACCTGTGCGCTTCTGTTCTGGAGACCCTCTGCACATGTACAGTATCAATAAAACACATACATATACAGTATAAATAACCTCGTTCTTTACCTTAGCGTCTATGCGCTATGGTAAAAGCATCATTTGAGCTGTATTTTAATAATATTGTAGTGAGCAGGGGTTCCCTGAGCCGATTTAATGCTCAGGACCCCCCCTGCTCCTGATCATATTATTAAAAATACTGAAAATGCGCGTCATTACCATAGCGGATAGCCGCTAAGGCAATGAGGGTTAACCCACCGTGCCCGCTTATGTGTAGTAGATGTTGTGTGTAGTGGGTGGGTGGGGTATTTGGCCCTTGTGTGAGTTTAGACTTGGCGGGAGGGGGGGGGGTGTGTTGCGGGTGCACTTTAACCCCTTACGACGCGTAGTCGGTTAATACCAGGCTCTCATGAAGGGGTTAAGCCCTCTCGCTAGTAGTATGTGCAGGGGGTCTCCGGAAGCTGACGCGGTTTTAGGTCTGGGACCCGTGCCCCCGAGATACAGGCCCCTTTAGGGGGTGCCGGTATCCCCTCTGCTCTGCTTGGTTTACAGGCCGGCGTCACTTATCGGGGCCTTTAAATGCAGAGGGATACCGGCACCCCCTAAAGGGGCCTGTTATCTCGGGGCACGGGGTCCCCAGACCTAAACCAACGCGATTCAGCTCCAGAGACCCCCTGCACATCTACACTATCATAAAAATGTATTTTCAAATGTTTTATTGTCATTTATTTATTTTATTTATACAGTATTTATTTTATTTTTTTTGGGGCTGCTGTGGGCTGTGTGTGTATTTTTTTTTATTGTGGTAGCGGGAGGGTGGGTGAATGGGGGATATGCCCAACGATGGTTGGGGAGGCTTGCGGGGGGGGGTGTTGTAGCGGGAGGGCTTAACCCCTTCATGAGCCGTAGCGGTATTAACCTGCTACGGGTCGTGAAGGGGTTAAGTGCACCCGCAACACCCCCCCCCTCCCTCCGCGCAAGTCCTAAACTCACACCAAGGGCCAAATACCCCCCTACCCATCCCACTACACACAATAAAGCGGGCACTTGGGTTAACCCCTTCATTGCCTTAGGCGCTATCCGCTATGGTAATGACGCAGCATTTTCAGTATTTTTAATAATATTGATCAGGAGCAGGGGGGGTCCCTGAGCATTAATTTCTGGCTCAGGGAACCCCTCTGCTCACTACAATATTATTAAATTACATACCAACAAATGATGCTTCTTCCACATAGCGCATAGACGCTAAGGTAAAGAACGAGTGTTTATTTATACTGTATATTGTATTGTGTTTTATTGATACTGTACTGTGCAGAGGTCTCCAGAGCAGAACGCACAGGTTTCAGGTCTGGGACCCCGTGCCCCTGAGATACAGGCCCCTTTAGGGGGTGCGGTATCCTCTCTGCTCTGCTTGGTTTACCAGGCCGCTGTCCAGTCCGTGATCGGGACCATTTAAACCAGAGGGATACCGGCAGCCGCCCTAAAGGCCGTATCTCGGGGGCGACGGGGTCCCAGACCTAAAACCAACGCGCGATTCAGCTCGGAGACCCCCTGCACATCTACACTATCAATAAAAATGTATTTCAAATAATTTTATTGTGCGAGTGTTGCGCAGAGTAGAGAGCAGCGGATCTCTCTCTGCGTCAAACACATCACGCCCCCGCCGCCCATACAGTAGTATCATTATGTATATGCATATCAGTATACCAGTACTGTATGTGTATCGTACTATGTATGTTAGTGGGCTTATAGGGGTTGTTGTTATACAGTATATATATATATATACAGTATATATACTGCATTACATTCATTATAGGTGACGGCTTCACAGAGAACAGCTCGCAAGCGCCACCCTGTGTATTTTAACGGCATTGCAGTATTTCAGCAAGCCGAATAAAAGAGCTTAAAATCCCTGCCGGAAAAGAAGACGCATTGCACTCTGGCAGAAACTATCAGAAACCTGAATACACACCAGAGTATACCCCGAATTCGGCCGGACTATGCCGTGCTCGAATAAAGTGTGTCGCCAGTGTAGTACCAACGTGTGCTGCTTGGCCAATATTTACTCGCCCGGGGTTAAATCCCTCGCCGCCCGGGGCGAGCAATGTAAGGTTTGTCCGAACACTGTATTATATTGAACTAACAAAAACAGAAAAAGCAGCGCCTCATGGGTATAAATAAAGTGTAGTAAATAGTGTTAATAACAAATAACAATGTGATAGTGTCAGTGCCTGCGTATAAAACAATAAACTATATAATCATAAAGTAACTTAAAATCAACGCAGTACATATATGTGCAAAGAGAAATATAATAAATAATATAATAATAAAAATAAAAATAATAAAATTAAAGTGAAAAACGCAGTCCTATATGAATTAGTTCGTCATGATATTGATAACGTGGGCTAGGGGGGTTCCGGCTGCTCTCGAGAGGATGAACACATCCTATGGACTGTAGAGGAGAAAAGAAGAGAGCGCACGGCCATAGTGTGTATGGGAGCGTCATTACGAATACGTCACGTACGGACATTAACGTCATCAAGTTGTTGCAGAACTGCCGGTTCGTGCGTCTAACAACTTGAGGCAAACAGCTGGAGATTCTCTGAGGACTCCAACCCGATTCCTACACTTCATCCACGCTGTGGAACATACCTGATGATCACGGATCCTCCATTATCCTAGATTGAAGGACATCAGGAGACAAGCAAAGATAACGGATTGTGTGGTGATTTATCCTCACATGCTTTTAACGTTCCTTACCCTTGTGATGATATTCCTTCCCCCCCCCCATTCTCCTTCCAATATTAAATATCGATTACACACTATGGGGCGTGGCGCTCTCTTCTCTTTCTCCTCTCTCTCTCTCTTCCCTCTCTCTCCTCTCTCCTCTCGACTGCCTCCTCGCTCTCTCTCCTCTCTCTCCTCTCTCTATATATATATAATATATAGTATATTTATTTATTCTCTGTTCTTTCTTGTTCCTTCCCCTCTGTAAACAGTACAGTTATTCATTGAGAGGAGAGGTTTTTGTGTACATCATTACTGCTGTTATATACTGTACATTTGACTGTACAAGCAGAGTAGACTGGACACAACACCCCCACCTCCCACCAGGCCACACCCTTTTTTCCTGAACGACAAGAAACAAAATTAGTGGCAGTTATGTGCGTGACTGTATTATGGCACTTGTGTGATGTACTGTACATGGCTGGTGCTGCTTGAGCAGTAGTAGGCGTACCGTAGTACTGTCAATATGTCTAACTGTTACTGGTAACTAACTGTATACTCTGACTATCTGTTTAATACTATGTACTGTAACCTATTCTGGTGCTGTCCTCTCTGTAAGAAAAACTGTACTACTGTAATACTCTCTGACTATTGGGAAAGAAAAAATCTGTGCCATACTTACCTGTATAAGACTGTACTTACAATACTACAAGCACAGCACTACTTCCTGATGCTTGCCCCATTATGGCGACTCACATATGGGCAACACAGTGGCAATATGGTCTATATATTTATTGCAGCGTTCGGCACGGTGAGTACATCATTCCAAAAACTCATTATGTCTTCACATTTCAACACTCGGTCCTTTTGGAGGGTTTCGCCACTTCCGGATATGGTCCTTCAGTTGATGCCAGACCGTTGTTGGCAATATAAATATAAAGATCAAAAGATATATACTGTACAGTATACTGTGTATATTAAATATCAAAATATATATACTGTGTGCAATATAAATATAAAATACATAAATATATCTGTACAGTTACGTTGTAATATAAATACACAAAAATATACAGTATACTGTTGCAATATATATAAAGATATACAAATATATACTGTATACTGTTGCATATAAATATACAAAACATATACTGTACTGTATACTGTTGCAATATAAATATACAAAATTTATATACTGTTTGCTTATAAATATAAAGATACAAATATTTCTGGATCTACATTTTTGAAGGTGTTATAAATATACTGGACTTACGCTTAGCTACCCTTGGGCCCTTTGTGCGTTCTGCTGTTTTTTTCCGTGTGTCATGATAGCTCATGTGGTTGCTGGCACAACGATGCCAGAAGTTAGCTAACTCAGTTGCGTTATAGCAGCAATTTCAGTGTCCGCGCTGCGTGTACATCTCCTTAATTCGCATGCTGAGATCCTTGGAAATCTTCTATCAACCATTGCTGCGAGTAGAAAGAAATACAGTTTCAAACACAAGATGTATATTCGATGTTTGTCGATGTGTATTCAATGTGCAGTGAATCCACAAAATGGATGAGGTATTTATACGGTAATGACTCAACACCCCACTTTCAACATCTTACCTGCGCTGACATGCATAAAAGGTACACACATTTGCATATGCAACACATCGATGATGTTTACCATGAACTTGCCCTTGTCCAATACTGGCCTTGTGCCACTGCTTTCCATGGGACAACCCCGATTCTACGGGACGCAGGAACACATCTCGCCTGCTGCTGCCTTTGTCAAGCATAAAAAAGCGAAAGAGGCGGTTGCCGTTTCGCACGCCAGGCCAAAGCGACAGCTAGGCTAATAAAGAAAACCTTCTGCTGACCCCAAAGGCTAAGGGTTTTCATAGATTCAGCCTTATTATGTCAAAGATATACGGTGATGTACTCTCGATGCAAAAACGATTGGCAGCCAACCCATCGACCGCCAGACCACCACCTCCCATACGCTTCACGACTCTGTCCGCCGCTGTCTTCTCCACCCCTCGTCGACGTACGCTGCCGCCGCCTCTGAAATCCACGGTCCTTTCTCCTTTGGCTCTTAGATGACTCTGCTTCTCCTCCGAATCCAAAGGTCACTTTCTCATCCCTCTCGACGACTCTGCCGGCCTTCTCCTCTCACCGGATATTCACAGGTCCTTCTCCACCCTTCTCATCTACTCCGTTGCACCATCCACCCAGATGTCCAGACGCCATGCAGAAAAGCAGCTTGTTAGATCGGATGCTCATGGGATAAGTGTGGATATCCCCGGGAACTCTATTGTGCTGGCAAAGATGAGAGATTTGCTTCTGGGACAATGCTAGATATGGGAGCAACGTGGATCGACGGATGGAGAAGATAGAGGCTGACATAGCGGTATACTCATTTGCTCGGTGTTCATGCCCTGTTTCCAGCGCGCGGGATCAGGGGGGGTGACATGGATGTGAATGAATGGACCGCTTCGACCCCACTTCCATCGCCACGCACCCCCCACCAGAGATGTAGTGACTAGACATGTATGCGTTGAGGAGGAGGATAACATGACAACCCCGTTCAAGACCAGCGCGCAGAACCAACACGGCGACGCACGACCAGAAGGAAATCTTCCTCCCGACCACCTACCATCGTCCGTCGCCTCAAGTACAACACCCCCCTCTCCCAAAAGAACCTTCACCCATTCTCGCATCGATACCGGCCCAACATCACCCTGTGCGATATGCCACACCGACACCAGGAGAAGTATAGGTGAAGAGTGTGCTGGTGCACCCCACAGTATGCTTGTGTACTTTTAAGCACCATGTTTCCCTACTGCGTTGTCTGCAACTGGCCTTCAAAGTGAACTACGAAGGAAATTGCATAAAAAGGCGCTTCTTGCGCATTTAAGGAAGAACATTATGGACGAATTGCGCGCTTTAATCCAATTATCAGATCCTGTAATGAGAGGCGTTTCGAGACTCTTTAACGCCGTTGCGCCAGGCAAGGAATCGGCATGGACGGACAATGCGGGGGACTTTCTGGTTTAACATCACGGGAACTGTAAGACCATACTGTTTGTGCTGAACTGTATTGTACATGTTTTTATTACCTCTGCTGTACTTATTTAACATTACTGTTTAACTTGCTGTACCACGCACAATCAGTCCCTGAGGGGCCGCAAACAGGCACGTTTTCAAGGTTGAATGAATATAATTGGGATCCTCTGTCAGGATACTCTAGTATGACTTGGAAGTCCCATGTACTGAAAGATCTCCCTAATGAAAATGTCAGACCCATGGGGCGGTGGGTAGACCCTTCACGGGATGAAGTGTGCGCTGTTTTTTGAAAACTGTCCACCTACTATTATGGTATCCATAGACTCTAGATTGGGCAACTCAACATAAATAAAGGCCATATCTATATGTGTCCATGACGTTCCAGGATGGGTAAGGTTGAAGAAGACCCGCAGGCCTGTTGCGTGTAGTTTTATTCCGTGCCACATGTGGTGCATTTAGATACGAAACCCTGTATGTCTCTCTGTAGTCTTTCTTTAGTGTGCCAGGGATGACCAGCTGTCTTGGACGAATGTCCCCATTCCATGACACTCCTTTGGTATGAAGGGGAGTGAACAAGCGGGTCTTCCGGAACTCTTGAGTCCTGCAGGAAGCTGGTCGGCCGCTGTAATGTCTGACAATGCACTAAAAGAATTGGCCTGCCACAATGCAAGTGGAGGGAGAATGGTCTCCTGCTGTTCATCCACCTTGGTTATCCTCTACCAGAAATTGCCGGGAAATGCGTCGGCTTTTAGTTTCTTAGACCTTGGAATGTAGGAGATAACGAAGTTTAAAGCATGTAAAAAATAAGGACCATCTTGCTGCCGAGAACCGTGAGTCATCTAGTCCCTAAATATATTAAAACAATTTTATGGTCTGTTAATATCGTGACTGGTGTCTCAGGGCCTCCCGGTGTCTCACTCCTCTAAGGCCATCTTGATCACGAGGAGGCTCGCGGTTTCCTCATCATAATTCCTTGGGCGTATAAAATTTCTTAGAGAAATACATCACAAAGGGTGGAGTGGGGCTTGAGGATTCTTTGAGAGAGTAAGGCTCCTGCTCCTACATCGGAGGCGTCGACCTCCAATGAAAATGGTAATGTAGGGTCTGGGTTAGCTCTAAGGGATGGGGCTGTAGGCGAATGCCTTCTTTATCCTCTCGAAGACCTGTTATGGCTTCGTTAGGCCAATTCGTTAGGATCCGCCCCCTTCTGGGTCAGCGCCGTGGATGTGTGCTACAACCGATGAGAATCCGCTGAACGCCTCGCGGTAATGTTTGGCGAAGCAAAAACCTTTGGATAGCCTTGAGGGGAGGCGAGGACAGGCCAACTCCTAGTACGGCTTTGACCTTGGTAGGGTTCATAGTCGAGACCGTATCAATATAATGTAGCGAGAAAGGAAGTGGATCTTTGATGGAAAGGACACTTCTCGAGTGGTTCTCGTCTTAACGCGCTGTAAGACTTGCTTGACTGACCCGTATGTTCAAGCGTGGATGTGGAAAAAATTAGAATATGATCGCCGAGTATACTATCACATGACAGTCCAGAAGGTCTCTGAAGATGTCATTGATAAAGTCTTGGAAGACAGCAGGTGCGTTACAGAGACCAAACGGCATGACCGCGGTACTCATATTGGGACCGTCGGGTTCTTAAATTAAAAGCAGTCTTCCATTCGTCTCCTTGTTTGATCTGACCAGTTATTATAGGCGCCTCTGGATCCAATTTTCGTGAAAATCCTTGCTCCTTGAATTTAGTCAACAATTCAGTCTATCAAAAGGAAGGGGTGTAGCGATTTTTTTATAGTGAGTTTATTGAGACCGGGCGATATAGTCTATGCAGGGTCTGAGGGTTTCGTCCTTCTTCTTAACAAAGAGAAGCCTGCCGCCTAGCGAGGTGATGAGGATTTTTGAATGAACCCCCTCTGGAGTATTCCCTGGATATATTGTCTCATAGCCTGGGTCACAGGTACTGTATAGGCATGGATATGATCCTTCACTCTGATAGATCAATCGGACAATAGTACGCACGTTGGGCAGAAATTCCTCTGCCTGGCGTTTGTCAATACGTTAGCGGAGATCTATCTTCATATACCACCCGCAGTTGTTATAGTATCGTCGTACCTCCATCGGCTGCCTCAGAGAAGACAGTGAATGAAGCACAACGTCCTGAGGCGATCTTCATTCGCTGAACTGTTCTGAAAGCAATGCTAAATGGCGTGATTCTGTCCAGATGGTCGATGGACCGGGTTGGATCTGAGCAACAAGTCCAGAATAATGTCCAGTGGGTGGTGTGGAACGTCCATATTATGGTTCGGAGTGAGTCTCCGGTCGTGATCCTGATGGGTGTAGTTTGAAGGGAAATGAAAACGGGCTGCAAGGTCCTCCGTCGATGGCTTCAAGCCTCCCGGTCGATTTTTGGGTACTCAACAGTATCCTATTCTATTGCGAACCCCGATCCACAAAGTTTCCCCTGCACCTGACTCCTGAATCCAAGGGCCAGTGTAAAGGACATGCGCAGAGGTATGCAATGGAGACTTTTTTAAGGTGAAATTAATATAAGGCTAATTGTGCATGTTTCTTTAACACAAGAAAATCATCTACAACATATGCAAATAAGGGTCAAACAAAGCTACTGTTCCACTTGGGATATTTCTAGTGAATCCTATGCAGTCCACAACTCCCTTTAGATAAGCATGTCTCCCGCGCCAAACATATATCTTGATATGTGTGCAGACATACAAAAGTCTTATAAAGAAAGTCTATCTGTTCTTGTAGGTTGGAGGGAGTCTTCTCTGTTCTTGATTGCTGCCTTTTCTCTCAGGCTATATCAGCATTCCAGGTTAGAGTGCTTTCCCTGTGTCTTGCTGGCAGCATGTATGCTTCAAGACATCTGTTCCTATGGTCAGTCCCACAATTTGTGAGACTCAGGAATCTCCCTTCCTGTCTCAAGGCAGGCTTTCTAACGAAACCTAATCACCACGGTGGTGTTGGTTAATTGACTACCAGCAGTTAACCACTACACTGCTGGATTGAGTCACATTTCCTGAACAGGATAAATCCCCTGGTTACAGAGCCCGTGTCTTAACTGTGAGTCTCACTGGAAAAGGAGATGGTAGGTAGATGCCTGGGAGAGGAGCGTTGAGGAGTGGAAAGTTGGCAGTGCCCTAGCGTGATTGCCTTCTGAGCTCTCACTGGGCTGTGGCGTTCCAATAAGCGGGTGTTAAGATTAACCGGAGCAGTTGATCACATCAAATGTGTCGCGTTGTGGCCACAAAGTAAAAAGGAAAAAATGGAGAAAACAAGAAGCAACAAACTACGAGACTCGTGGCTTGCTTCGCGGCCGTCTCTCCTCCGTATTATGGCCATCTCAATGAGGGGAAAACTGTGAAAGTGTGAACGAGACTAGTCCCTCCATGAAGTATCTAGCGTAAAGTGCAGCTAGGTATTCATCTAGAGTAGGGACAAAAGGTCAAGTGGGAGTACAAAAGGGGGAAAAGGGAAAGCAAGCAAAGGTCCATAATGGGTGGGGAAAGAAAGGGAGAGCATTGTATAACCCTTCGAGGATTGGTTGGCTTATTTTCTGTGCAAGGAAAGGTATGGGGTTTTCCACTGCTCTCTTATTGCTGTGAGTCCTAATTGAAAAGAAACTTGACTAGGTCAGCCCCGTCAACGTGCGGAAGCAACTGTATATGCACATACATAAATGATACTACTGTATGGGCGGCGGGGGCGAGATGTGTTTGCAGCAGAGAGAGATCCGCTGCTCTCTCTCTGCGCAAACATCCACACATTAAAAATTATTTGAAATACATTTTTATTGATAGTGTAGATGTGCAGGGGGTCTCCGGAGCTGAACCGCGTTGGTTTTAGGTCTGGGGACCCCGTGCCCCCCGAGATACAGGCCCCTTTAGGGGGTGCCGGTATCCAGCTCTGCGTTAAAAGCCCCGATCACGTGACCGCGGCCTGTAAACCAAGCAGAGCAGAGGGATACCGGCACCCCCTAAAGGGGCCTGTATCCCGGGGGGCACGGGGTCCCCAGACCTGAAACCTGTGCGCTTCTGCTCTGTTTAAAGGTCCGATCACGTGACCGCGGCCTGTAAACCAAGCAGAGCAGAGGGATACCGGCACCCCCTAAAGGGGCCTGTATCCATGGGGGCACGGGGTCCCCAGACCTGAAACCTGTGCGCTTCTGCTTTGGAGACCCTCTGCACATGTACAGTATCAATAAAACACATACAATATTTAGCTGTACTGTCGTTCAAATAAATATTTTCAACAGGTCATCATAATGTTTTGATCCCCACAACCCCAAATAAATAAAAATCACATAAATAAAGCATGTGCATGACTAGTGTCACATTAAAAAGCTACAGTACCGATTGAATATCAGAATATCACGATTTTTTATGCAGGCTCATGTCTGGAAACGAAACAAAAAAAACAACACCAATTTTTTTTTCAGACTTGAACTTCTAAATTAATGTGAAATAATACATGCATGCGCATTAATAATCAACAAGGACCCAAAGAGATTTACACGCAGGTGCAGAGATGTGATACCAGGCTCGGGACGATTACAACCACAAAGCCAACCATTTGAAAATGAATACACTGGCGACACACTTTATTCGAGCTCGGCTAGTCCCGCGAATACGGGTATACTCGGATGTATTCAGGTTTCTGCCAGAGTGCATTGCGTTCTTTTCCGGCAGGGATTTAAGCTTTTTATTCCGGCTTGCTGAAATACTGCAATGCCGTGAAAATACACATGGTGGCGCTTGCGAGCTGTTCTCTGTGAAGCTGTCCCCTATAATGAATTGTAATGCAGTATATATACTGTATATATATATATACTGTTATAACAACAACCCCTATAAGCCCTAACATACAGTACTGTACACATACAGTACTGTATACTGTATGTATATACATAAATGATACTACTGTATGGGCGGCGGGGGCGTGATGTGTTTGCAGCAGAGAGAGATCCGCTGCTCTCTCTCTGCGCAAACATCAGCACAATAAAAATTATTTGAAATACATTTTTATTGATAGTGTAGATGTGCAGGGGGTCTCCGGAGCTGAATCGCGTTGGTTTTAGGTCTGGGACCCCGTGCCCCCCAAGATACAGGCCCCTTTAGGGGGTGCCGGTATCCCTCTGCTCTGCTTGGTTTAACAGGCCGCGGTCACGTGATCGGGGGTTTAACGCAGAGGGATACCGGCACCCCCTAAAGGGGCCTGTATCTCGGCGGACCCCTGTTTTCACCGTATGAGCCCCAATTTGTTGGAGGGTATTGGTGGGTGTCACAGGGTTTTTCCCGTATCTATGATAATGGAGGCGGCAAAAGGCGAAGGGTCGTGTTTATAAACCAAATAAGAAACGCGACAGTCCCTGCCAAGCATTGCGCCAAACCAAAACCAGCACCAGCATCAGCTGATACATCATGGTCCCCGCCGTCGGTGACAACTACTGAGATGATTTCGCAGCCAGTTTTTGATGAAGTTGCATGTACCTAAGCGATTTCCCGCTGACTACATGTGGGGCTAGTCCCTCTGCAAACTATCGACTGTGGGTGTATTGATGAAAGCGTGACTGGCAGTGGCAGTGGCCCGGCGCCGGCGCAAGCTGAATGGGACATTCAGTAATACAGTATGGTGAGTACTGTATTGTTGCCGTTTATTTTGGTGGGGCAGGCGGGTACTTCTTAGGGGGCTGACCATTACTGTACATTAAAACTTTCATTTGTTTTTCCTCAGAAAAGAAAACGGCTAATGGGGGATTTCGATGGATACAGTAATATTGTGCTGTACAGTATGCTGTTGTTTTCCAGCCGAACAGTATGACTGTGTAATAAACCCGAATAAATAAAACTATGCATTTATCTACAGTACATGTTCAGTAATTACTGCACATACTGGGGGCGAGATGTGTTTGCAGCAGAGAGAGGTATTTTAATAATATTGTACAGTGAGCAGGGGGTTCCCTGAGCCAGAAATTAATGTCAGGACCCCCCTGCTCCTGATCAATATATTAAAATACTGAAAATGCTGCGTCATTACCATAGCGGATAGCCCTAGGCAATGAAGGGGTTAACCACCGTGCCCGCTTTATTGTGTTAGTGGGGATGGGTGAGGGGGAGTGTATTGGCCGCTTGGTGTGAGTTTAGGACTTGCGGGAGGGGGGGGGGGGTGTTGCGGGTGCACTTAACCCCTTCACGACCGTACAGTTTAATACCGCTACGGTCATGAAGGGTTAAGCCCTCCGCTACCAACCCCCCCCCCGCAAGCCCTCCCCAACCATCGTTGGGGCTAATACCCCATTCACCCACCTCTAAAAAAAATAAACAGCAAGACATGAGCAAAAAATAATAAACACAAAATGCCCTATAAATAAAATAAATAAATAAAATGACAAAAAATAAAATACATTTGAAATACATTTTTATTGATAGTGTAGATGGCAGGAGTCTCCGGAGCTGAATCGCGTTGGTTTTAGGTCTGGGGACCCCGTGGGCCCCCCGAGATACAGGCCCCTTTAGGGGGTGCCGGTATCCCTCTGCGTTTAAAGGTCCCGATCACGTGAACCGCGGCCTGAAAGCAGAGCAGAGGGATACCGGCACCCCCTAAGGGGCCTGTATCCTGTATCTCGGGGGGCAGGGGTCCCCAGACCTGAAACTGTGCGCTTCTGCTTGGAGACCCTCTGAATGTCACCCACAGAATTCAATAAAACACATACATATACAGTATAAAAACCTCGTTCTTTACCTTAGCGTCTATGCGCTATGGTAAGAGGCATATTTGTGTACTGTATTTTAATAATATTGTAGTGAGCAGGGGGTTCCCTGAGCCAGAAATAATGCTCAGGACCCCCCTGCTCCCTGATCAATATTATTAAAAATACTGAAAAATGCGCGTCATACCATACGGATAGCCGCTAAGGCAATGAAGGGGTTAACCACCGATGCCCGCTTTATTGTGTGTAGTGGGGATGGGGGTGAGGGGGGTATTTGGCCCTTGTGTGAGTTTAGAATTGCGGGAGGGGGGGGGTGTTGTTGCGGGTGCACTTAACCCCTTCACGACCGTAGCAGTTAATACCGCTACGGGTCATGAAGGGGTTAAGCCCTCGCTAGTGTAGATGTGAGGGGGTCTCCGGATGAATCGGTTGGTTTTAGGTCTGGGACCCCGTGCCCCCCGAGATACAGGCCCTTTAGGGGGTGCGGTATCCCTCTGCTCCTTGGTTTACAGGCCGCGGTACACGTGATCGGGGCCTTAAATGCAGAGGGATACGGCACCCCCTAAAGGGGCCTGATCTCGGGGGGCACGGGGTCCTCAGACCTAAAACCAACGCGATTTCAGCTCCAGAGACCCCTGCACATCTACACTATCAATAAAATGTATTTCAAATGTTTTTATTGATTTATTTATTTATTTATACAGTATTTATTTTATTTTTTTTGGGGCTGCTGTGCGTGTGTGTGTGTATTTTTTTTTTGTGGGTAGCGGGAGGGTGGGTGAATGGGGGTATTAGCCCAACGATGGTTGGGAGGGGCGTTGCGGGGGGGGGTGTGTGTAGCGGGAGGGCTTAACCCCTTCATGACCGTAGCGGTATTAACTGCTACGGGTCGTGAAGGGTTAAGTGCACCCGCAACACCCCCCCCCTCCCGCAAGTCCTAAACTCCACCAAGGGCAAATACCCCCTCACCCATCCCCACTACACACAATAAAGCGGGCACGGTGGGTTAACCCCTTCATTGCCTTAGCGGCTATCCGCTATGGTAATGACGCAGCATTTTAGTATTTTTAATAATATTGATCAGGAGCAGGGGGGGTCCCTGAGCATTAATTTCTGGCTCAGGGAACCCCTGCTCAGACAATATTATTAAAATACAGTACACAAATGATGTTCTACCATAGCGCATAGCGCTAAGGTAAAGAACGAGTGTTTATTTATACTGGATATTATGTGTGTTTTATTGATACTGTACATGTGCAGAGGTCTCCAGAGCAGAAGCGCACAGGTTTCAGGTCGGGACCCCGTGCCCCTGAGTATACAGGCCCCTTAGGGGGTGCCGTATCCTCTGCTCTGCTTGGTTTTACAGGCCCCGCGGTCAGCGTGATCGGGACCTTTAAACCGCAGAGGGATACCGCCACCCCTAAAGGGGCCCGTACTCTCNNNGGGGGGCACGGGGTCCCCAGACCTAAAACCAACGCGATTCAGCTCCGGAGACCCCCTGCACATCTACACTATCAATAAAAATGTATTTCAAATAATTTTTATTGTGCCGATGTTTGCGCAGAGAGAGAGCAGCGGATCTCTCTCTGCTGCAAACACATCACGCCCCCGCCGCCCATACAGTAGTATCATTTATGTATATGCATACAGTATACAGTACTGTATGTGTACAGTACTGTATGTTAGGGCTTATAGGGGTTGTTGTTATACAGTATATATATATATATACAGTATATATACTGCATTACAATTCATTATAGGTGACGGCTTCACAGAGAACAGCTCGCAAGCGCCACCATGTGTATTTTAACGGCATTGCAGTATTTCAGCAAGCCGGAATAAAAAGCTTAAATCCCTGCCGGAAAAGAACGCAATGCACTCTGGCAGAAAACTATCAGAAACCTGAATACACCCGAGTATACCCGAATTCGCGGGACTAGCCGTGCTCGAATAAAGTGTGTCGCCAGTGTAGTACCAAACGTGTGCTGCTTGGGCCAATATTTACTCGCCCGGGGGTTAAATCCACTCGCCCGGGGCGAGCAAATGTATAGGTTTGTCGAACACTGTATATATATATGAACTAACAAAAACAAGAAAAAGCAGCGCCTCAATGGGTATAAAAGTGTAGTAAATAGTGTTAATAACAAATAACAATGTGATTAGTGTCAGTGCCTGCGTATAAAACAATAAACATATAATCAATAAAGTAACTTAAAATCAACGCAGTACATATATGTGCAAAGAGAAATAATAATAATAAATAATAATAAAAATAAAAATTAAAAATTAAAAGGAAGTGAAAAACCAGTCCTTATATGAATTAGTTCGTCAATGATATTGATAACGTGGGTGCAGGGGGTTTCCGGCTGCTCTCGAGAGGATGAACCACATCCTATGGAATCTGTAGAGGAGAAAGAGAAGAGAGCGCACGCCCCATAGTGTGTATGGGAGCGTCATTACGCAATACGTCACGTACGGACATTACGTCATCAAGTTGTGCATGAACTGGCCGGTTCGTGCGTCTAACAGCTTGAGGCAAAACAGCTAGGAGATTCTCTGAGGACTCCAACCCGATTCCGGTACACTTCATCCACGCTTGGAAACATCCTGATGATCACGGATCCTCCATTATCCTGAGATTGAAGGACATCAGAGACAAGCAAAGATACCGGATGGTGGTGATTTATTCACGACATGCTTTTAACTTCCTTACCCTTGTGAGTGATATTCCTTCCCCCCCCATTAAATTATACAGTTACACACTATGGGGGCGTTGCGCTCTCTTCTCGTCTCCTCTCTTCTCTCTCTCTCTCTATATATATATATATATATAGTAATATTATTTATTCCGTCTGTTTCTTGTTCCTCCCTCTGTAAACAGTACAGTAGTTCATTGAGAGGAGAGGTTTTGTGTACATCATTACTGCTGTTTATATACTGTACATTTGACTGTACAAGCAGAGTAGACTGGACACAACACCCCACCTCCCACCAGGCCACCCTTTTTCCTGAAACGACAAGAAAACAAAAAATTAGTGCAGTTATGTGCGTACTGTATTATGGCATTGTGTGATGTACTGTACATGGCTGGTGCTGCTTGAGCAGTTAGTAGGCGGTTACCGTAGTACTGTCAAATTAGTCTACTGTATACTGGAACTACTGTATACTCTGACTACTGTTAAATACTATGTACTGTAACCTGATGGCTGGTGCTGCTCTCTCTGTAAAGAAAAAACTGTAGCTACTGTATACTCTGACTATTGGGAAAGAAAAAATCTGTGCCATACTTACCTGTATCATACTGTACTTACAATACTACAGCACAGCACTACTTTCCTGATGCTTGCCCATTATGCGCGATCACAATGGGCAACACAGTGGCAATATGGTCTATATATTTATTGCAGCGTTCCACGGTGAGTACATCATTCCAAAAACTCATTATGCCTTTCAACAACTCGTCCTTTTTGGAGGGTTTCGCCACTTTCCGGATATGGTCCTTCAGTTGATGCCAGACCAGTTGTTGCAATATAAATATAAAGATACAAAATATATACTGTACAGTATACTGTTGTAATATAAATATACAAAATATATATACTGGTGCAATATAAATATAAAGATACAAAATATATACTGTACAGTATACTGTTGTAATATAAATACACAAAAAATATACAGTATACTGTTGCAATATAAATATAAAGATACAAAATATATACTGTATACTGTTGCAATATAAATATACAAAACATATACTGTACTGTATACTGTTGCAATATAAATATACAAAATTTATATACTGTTGCTATATAAATATAAAGATACAAAATATTTCTGGATCTACATTTTTGAAGGTGTTATAAATATACTGGACTTACGCGTTAGCTACCCTTGGTGCCCTTTTGCGTTCTCTGTTTTTTCCGTGTGCATGATAGCTCATGGTGGTTGCTGGCACAACGATGCCAGAAGTAGCTAACCAGCGTTGGATAGCAGCAATTCAGTGTCCGCTCGTGTACATCTCCTTAATTCGCATGCTGAGATCCTTGGAAATCTTCTTAGCAACCATTGCTGCGAGTAGAAAGAAATACAGTTCAAACACAAGAATGTATATTCGATGTTTAGTCGATGTGTATTCAATGTGCAGTGAATCCACAAAATGGATGATGTATTTATACGGTAATGACTCACACGCCCACTTTCAACACCTGTACCTCGCTGACATGCATAAAAGGTTACACACTTTGCATAGCCCACCACTCGATGATGTTTACCTGAACTTGCCCTTGTCCAGATACTGCATTGTGCCACCTGCTTCCATGGAGCAACCCCGATTCTACGGACGCAGGAACACACTCGCCTCTGCCGTGCCTGTCAAGCAGAAAAAGCGAAAGGCGGTTGCCGTTTCCACGCCAAGGCCAAAGCGACAGGCTAAGGCTAATAAAGAAAACCTTCTGCTGACCCCAAAGGCTAAGGGTTTTCATAGATGTCAGCCTTATTATGTCAAGAAGATATACGGTGATGTACTCTCGATGCAAAACGATTGGCAGCCAACCCATCGACCCCGCAGACCACCACCTCCCATACGCTTCGACGACTCTGCCGCCGCTGTCTTCTCCACCCCTCGTCGACGACGCTGCCGCCTCTGAAATCCACGGGTCACTTTCTCCTTTGCTCTTAGATGACTCTGCTTCTCGCCCGGAAATCCAAAGGTCACTTTCTCCATCCCTCTTCGACGACGCTGCCGCTTCTCCTCTACCGGATATTCACAGGTCACTTCCTCCACCCTTCTCATCCTCCGTTGCACCCATCCACCCAGATGTCCAGACGCCATGCAGAAGAAGCAGCTTGTTAGATCGGATGCTCAATGGGATAAGTGTGGATATCCCCGGGAACTCTATTGTGCTGGCAAAGATAGATTTGCTTCTGGGGACAATGCTAGATATGGAGCAACGGATGGATCGACGGATGGAGAAGATAGAGGCTGACATAGCGGGTATACATCATTTGCTCGGTGTTCATGCCCCTGTTTCCCAGGCGCCGGAGCAGGGGGGTGACATGGATGTGATGAATGGGACCTTCGACCCCCTTCCATCGCCAAGCGCACCCCCTCCACCAGAAGATGTAGTGTACCAGTACATGTATGCCGTTGAGGAGGAGGATAACATGACAACCCCGTCAAGACCACGCCAGGAGACAACACGGCGACCAAGACCGAAGGAAAGCTTCCTCCCAGACAACCTACCATCGTCCGTCGCCTCAAGTACACCCGCTCCCAAAAGACCTTCACCCACTCGCATCGATACGGTGCCCAACATCACCCTGTGCGATATGCCACCGACACTCAGGGAGAAGTATAGGGTGAAGAGTGCTGGTGCACCCCACAAGTATGCCTTGTTACTTTTTAAGCACCATGTTCCCTACTCGTTGTACTGCAACTGGGCCTTCAAAGTGAACTACGAAGGAAATTGCCTAAAAAAGGCGCTTCTTGCCAATTTAAGAAAGAACATTATGGACGAATTGCGGCGCTTTTATCCAATTACAGATCCTGTAATGAGAGGCGTTCGAGACTGCATTAACGCCGTTTTGCGCCATGCAAGGAATCGGCCATGGACGGACAATGCGGGGGACTTTCTGGTTTAATCACGGGAACTGTAAGACCATACTGTTGTGCTGAACTGTATTGTACATGTTTTTACCTGCTGTACTGTATTTAACTTACTGTTTTAACTTGCTGTACACACGCACAATTCCAGTCCCTGAGGGCCGCAAACAGGCACGGTTTTCAAGGTTGAATGAATGAATTGGGATCCTCTGTCAGATACTACTGTATGACTTGGGAAGTCCCATGTAACCTGAAGATCTCCCTAATGAAAATGTCAGACAACATGGGGGCGGTGGGTAGACCCTTCATCGGGATGAAGTGTGCCTGTTTTGAAAACCTGTCCACCACTACTATGATGGTATCCATACCTCTAGATTTGGGCAACTCAACGATAAAGTCCATAAATATATGTGTCCATGGACGTTCCAGGATGGGTAAAGGTTGAAGAAGACCCGCAGGCCTGTTGCGTGTAGTTTTATTCCGTGCACATGTGGTGCATTTAGATACGAAACCCTGTATGTCTCTCTGTAGTTCTTTTAGTGCCAGGATGACCAGCTGTCTTGGACGAATGTCCCCATTCCATGACACTCCTTTGGTATCGAAGGGGAGTGAACAAGCGGTCTTCCGGAACCTTGAGTCCTGCAGGAATGCTGGTCTGGGCCCTGGTAATGTCTGACAATGCACTAAAAGAATTGGCTGCCACAATGCAAGTGGACGGGAGAATGGTCTCCTGCTGTTCCACCTTGTTATCCTCTACCAGAAATTGCCGGGATAATGCGTCGGCTTTTAAGTTCTTAGACCTTGGAATGTAGGAGATAACGAAGTTAAAGCATGTAAAAAATAAGGACCATCTTGCCTGCCGAGAACCAAGTCGACATGCTCCCTAAATATATAACAAATTTTTATGGTCTGTTAATATCGTGACTGGTGTCTCAGTGCCCTCCAGTGTCTCCACTCCTCTAAGGCCATCTTGATCACGAGGAGCTCGCGGTTTCCTACATCATAATTCCTTTGGGCGGAGTAAAATTTCTTAGAGAAATACACACAAGGGTGGAGTGGGGCTTGAGGATTCTTTGAGAGAGTATAGCTCCTGCTCCTACATCGGAGGCGTCGACCTCCAATGAAAATGGTAATGTAGGGTCTGGGTGTACCAAGATGGGGGCTGAGGCGAATGCCTTCTTTATCCTCTCGAAGACCTGTATGGCTTCGTTAGGCCAATTCGTAGGATCCGCCCCCTTCTGGGTCAGCGCCGTGATGTGTGCTACAACCGATGAGAATCCCTGAATGAACCTCCGGTAATAGTTGGCGAAGCCAAAAAACCTTTGGATAGCCTTGAGGGACAGAGGACAGGGCAACTCCAGTACGGCTTTGACCTTGGTAGGGTTCATAGCGAGACCGGTATCCAATATAATGTAGCCGAGAAAGGAAGTGGATCTTTGATGGAAATGACACTTCTCGAGTGGTTCTCTCTTAAGCGCTGTAAGACTTGCTTGACATGACCCGTATGTTCAAGCGTGGATGTGGAAAAAATTAGAATATCGCCCAGGTATACTATCACATGACAGTCCAGAAGGTCTCTGAAGATGTCATTGATAAAGTCTTGGAAGACAGCAGGTGCGTTACAGAGACCAAACGGCATGACCCGGTACTCATAGTGACCGTCGCGAGTATTAAAAGCAGTCTTCCATTCGTCTCCTTGTTTGATTCTGACCAGATTATAGGCGCCTCTGAGATCCAATTTCGTGAAAATCCTTGCTCCTTGAAGTTTGTCAAACAATTCAGCTATCAAAGGAAGGGGGTAGCGATTTTTTATAGTGAGTTTATTGAGACCGCGATAGTCTATGCAGGGTCTGAGGGTTTCGTCCTTCTTCTTGACAAAGAAGAAGCCTGCCCCTGCAGGTGATGAGGATTTTTGAATGAACCCCCTCTGGAGATTCTCCTGGATATATTGTCTCATAGCCTGGGTCACAGGTACTGTATAGGCAATGGATATGATCCTTCACTCTGTAGATCAATCGGACAATAGTACGCACGATGTGGCAGAAATTCCTCTGCCTGGCGTTTGTCAAATACGTTGCGGAAATCTTCATATACCACCCGCAGTTGTTATTAGTATCCGTAACCTCCATGCCTGCCACTGCCTTAGAGTCAGACATGCAATGTTCCAAGCAATCGTAAATGCGTGGATTCTGTCCAGTCGATGACCGGGTTGTGGATCTGGAGCAACAGAAGTCCCAGAATAATGTCCACGGAGGTGGTGTGGATAACGTCCAGTATTATGGTCTCGGAGTGGAAGTCTCCGGTCGTGATCCTGATGGGTGTAGTTTGAAGGGAAATGAAAACGGGCTGCAAGGGTCCTCCGTCGATGGCTTCAAGGCCTACCGGTCGATCTTTGGGTACCAACAGTATCCTATTCTTGATTGCGAACCCCTGATCCACAAAGTTTCCCCCTGACCCTGAATCCAGAAAGGCCCGTGTAAGAGGACATGCGCAGAGGTATGCAATGGAGACTTTTTTAAGGTGAAATTAAATAAGGCTTTAATTGTGCCTGTTTCTTTAACACAAGAAAATCATCTACACATATGCAAATAAGGGGTCAAACAAAGCTACTGTTCCACTTGGGAGTATTTCTAGTGAATCCTATGCAGTCCACAACTCCCTTTAGATAAGCATGTCTCCCAGCCCAAAACATATATCTTGATATGTGCAGACATACAAAAAGTCTTATAAAGGAAAGTCTTATCTGTTTCTTGTAGTTGGAGGGGAAGTCTTCTCTGTTCTTGGATTGCTGCCTTTTCCTCAGGCTATATCAGCATTCAGGTTTAGAGGTGCTTTCCCCTGTGTCTTGCTGGCAGCATGTAGGCTTCAAGACATCTGTTCCTATGGTCAGTCCCACAATTTGTGAGACTCAGGAATCTCCCTTCCTGTCTCAAAGGCAGGCTTTTCTAACAAACCTAATCAGCCAGGTGGTGTTGGTTAATTGACTACCAGCAGTTAACCACTACACTGCTGGATTAGAGTCACATTTCCTGAACAGGGATAAATCCCCTGTTACAGCCCGTGTCTTAACTGTGAAGGTCTCACTGGAAAAGGAGATGGGTAGGTAGATCCTAGAGGAGGGTTGAGGAGGGGGAAAGTTTGCAGTGCCCAGCGTGATCCTTCTAGCTCTCACTGGGCTGTGGCGTTTCCCGGTTTTACCGGACAGTTGATCACCATGTGTCCGTTGTGGCCACAGTAGAGAAACAAACACGCCCGTCTTCTCCGTTGCCTCTCAATAGGTGAACGACTAGTCCCTCCTAGCTGCATGGGTTCATCTAGAGTGGGAGCAGTGGGAAGTACAGGTCCTATGGTGGAAAAAGGAGATTGTATACCTCGAGGATGGTTGCTTCTCTCTATTTTTCTCTCTTAGGCTGAGTCCATGGTGACTTCAGCCGTGCGGAGGCGCGCTGAGGCTGAGGGAAAGCGGGTGCTTTCCCTGGCCTTAGTTCGCACGCCATCCGGCGGCTTGTCGAGGGGCGGGCCAGTGATGTCACGGAGCTGGTTCGCCCTCATTGGGCGAACCGCTCATGTGACCGGCCCTGTGCTCCCATGAGCACTCAAACTAAAAAATTAATGTCGGCTATGCTTCCGCATGCTTGCGGAAACATGCGCAAGCCCCTGCTAAAGCCACTCTCATTGTGGCTGCAGGGGCTCACTGCCGAGCATAAGCGCACCTCAGCACGGGTCAGCGCCTAAGCGCTAACCATGCCCGAAGCCTTAGAGACGCTGATCCATGCCGATGCACAGGGTTACCAAGTCCTTAAATCCAGCGGGGCGGTTGAGAGGTGCCAGTTCATCCTTCAGACGTTCGGACAGGCCCTGCCAGAAGACTGCAGATAGGGCCTCGTCATTCCAGCCGGTCTCTGTAGCCACGGTCCGGAATTCCAGTGCATAGCGAGCCACGGTACGGTCTCCCTGGGAAATATTAAGCAGAGTAGATGTGGCGGTAACCTTACTCTCCGGCGTGTCAAACACTCTTCTGAACTCAGCGATGAAGAGGGCGAGATCTGACGTCTGATCTGGGCGTTGCTCCCAGATGGGAGAGGCCCACGCCAGAGCGGCGTCAGTCAGCAAGGAGATAATGTACGTCACCTTTGATCATGAGAAAGGGAAATGAGAGAGGAGTAGCTCAAACTGTGTAGAACATTGGTTCAGAAATCCCCACAACCGATGGGATCCCCTGCATACCGATTGGGCGTAGGCAGACGCGGTTCACAAGTAGGAGTCGGGACGGGAGCAGTTGCGAGTAGACCGGGGTTGACTGTTGAAGTGGTCAGGTGTCTAACCTGTTCGATAAGGGTGTCAACGTCCTGTTTCAGTTGGGAGACTAGTTGTTCCTTAAGTGTGAAAGATCCGGTAAGTTGCCGGAAGCATTCCTCATGTGTGTTTAAACGTCGGCCCACCTCAGCGGGGTCCATGTTTGTTGGGCTGAGCATATTGTCACGCTGCGCTCACCACAAACAGGACTAAGACCGCTGGGCTGAGGTGGGGATGGAAAGACACCGACCCACAACCACGCAGTCTGGTCCGAAATGCGTAGTCCAAGTCATATAGCGTAGTAGGGTTGGAGAGGTCAGGATAATCGGGGTACTTGCCGTGGTTCAGTTTTGGTGAGTGGAGGATAATAGATATCCGTTAGCCAAGGTCCAGGGTTAGCGATGGTAGAATGGTCAAAGGACGGAGCCGTGGTCAAGCGTTGGAGAGCGTGGGAATCAGAAGAGCAGCCAAAGGTCAGGACAGGAGAGAACAGACAGGTCAAAGGCAAACTGGGTTCAAGGCAGAATGAAACAGCAGCAGTGAGCACAATGCATAAACAGGAGTTTATGCTCAGCAAGGAAGGATAGGCAGGACTAAGTATATAAGGCAGAAGGATCCAATTACCGTGCAGGGGTAAGATCCGATCCTCCAATGGCAGCAGGAAGGTAATGAGCAGGAGACATCATTCAGGTGAGGCACCCCTGGGTTCTCCCCTAATTGGGCACCGAGCGGCCCGCGCGCGTATGCGATGCGTGTCACGATGATGTCACGCGGGCACGCGGCCGAGATTCCTCCCTGTGGGAGACGCCGCTGGCAGTCAACAGTGCGTGCGTGCACCAGCTTGACAGTGTGCGGGTGACTCTTACACTTGTTAGATACCCCCGCTACAGCTTGTGGTGAAGGGAATGGTGCTTTGAGGGGCAAAATAGTGGTAATACTGAAGACGAACAGAACCCCTATATAGCCCTCTCTTCCTGTGTGAGATGGTGGATGAGTTAAAACATATTTATTCAAAAAACTTCGTTAAACCAGAGCAATGATTCTAAGCCTCGACGCTGAAAAAGCGTTCGACAGGATCAAGTGGTCCTTCCTAGACCAGACCATGCTGAGGTTTGGATTCTCAGGACCTTTCCTGGAAGGAGTGAGAGCTCTTTACCATAACCCAACAGCATATGTCAAATTGGCAGGTGGGTTCTCGGATCCAATAAAGATCAGAAATGGGACTAGACAGGGCTGCCCACTCTCCCCTCTATTATTCGCCTTAACTATAGAGCCCCTAGCAGCCAAGATCAGGGACGAACCCAACATAAAAGGTATCCAAATTGGAGATAGAGAACACAAAATTTCGCTGTTTGCAGACGATGTGATCTTGACCCTCGCGAACCCCCATACCTCCCTCCCTAACCTTCAACGACACCTGACTCAATTTGGCCAAGTATCTGACTACAAAGTAAACATGGACAAATCTGAGGCCCAAAATTTATCCCTCCCCCCCCAGGACTGGACCCTTATACAAGCCAACTATAAATATCGATGGAGCTCCTCCCACATTAAATACTTAGGTGTTAAAATCTCTAATTCCTACAGCTCCCTATACCAATATAACTACCCCCCTCTATTTAACCAGATCAAAAAAGACCTAGAGATCTGGAAAAAACACCAAATCTCGTGGTTTGGGAGAATCACGGCAGTAAAAATGAACGTTCTCCCAAGACTGTTATATAACTTCCAAACCCTTCCAATACCGGTCCCACAAACAGCGCTTAAAAACATGCAGTCTCTAATTCTCCAATTTATTTGGAACGACAAAAGGCCCAGAGTCCCTCGGTCAGTGATGCTCTCGTCTAGAGAAAGAGGAGGTGTGGGGGTCCCCGACCTTGCAAAATATTACATCGCAGCACCGCTGAAGCAGGCTGTAGTTTGGAATTGCGACCCGGCCCTAGCTTCATGGTTAGAGATAGAGTCTCACTACGCCTACCCCCTCTCCTTCCAAATGGCAATGTGGCCCACTGGCAGCAGAGGGGATAAACCACCAAGGTTTGCCCTGGGAGCAATGAGATGCACGTGGGAGGTATGGCTTAAATGTAGAGGGAAGTACGGTCTGGTAGCATCCCCCTCACAGCTCACTCCCATCTTCGGGAACCCCAAATTCCCTCCAGGGGGTTCCCCAAGTCAATTTGACCAATTTCAGGGTCACAACATTAGGATGGTGGCCGATCTGCTGCAGAAAGATGAGATCGCTACTTATCAGGTGATAAGGGATAAATACGAGATACAGGGCCTCCACCTATTTAAATATCTGCAAGTGAGACACTTTCTTTTATCCCTCTCACCAACTTCCAAATTTCCTAAACTAACCAGATTTGAAACCCTCTGCGCCAAAACAACCTATCAAAAAGGCCTGATCTCTCAAATATATAAAGGATTAGAACCCCCTTCTAGCCCACCCAACCATCGATATATGCAACGATGGTCCGAGGAATTGGGCCTCTCAATAGATCCGGAGGATTGGGAGGAGATCTGGGAGCAAGCCTCTAAAACCTCAATTTGCACAACAATAAAAGAGAACATATACAAAATCCTATTCCAATGGTACCTGACCCCCGCTAGGCTGAGCCAGATCTACCCAGGCGCAGTTGATCTGTGCTGGAGGGGATGTGGTCAAAAGGGGGACATGGCCCACATTTGGTGGTCATGTCCAGAGATTCAGAAATTCTGGGCCATGATCCAGAGGCTCATACGAGAGGTCACGGGACTAACCCTACCCTTGGACCCAATGACCCTGGTGCTGAACAAACCTGTTGATGATCTCCATCCACCGATGTCCAGACTTATAACGGCCATATTGACGGCAGCCAGGTGTTCCATCGCTGCCGCTTGGAAGCAGACTAAAGCCCCCTCTAGAACCACTGTCACTAGCAGAATCAACGAAGTTATGTCGATGGAGAAACTGACCGCCCTGCTCCAAAAGAAAATACCCCAATTTCTAAATACCTGGGACCCGTGGCTAACAAAATAAATATACTCATATGCAGTCGCGGAGGTAGGAGCGCGCC
>WSYH01001332.1:115246-127376 GCA_036426205.1 Ascaphus truei
ATGGTGCAGTTTCCACGGAAGTTCGTGGGGAGTAACTCATAGTTTAGAATCACCTCTGTGAGAACTCCGAATACGCTAAAACATTGGATTATATAAACAGATTATGGTAAATGACAGTTGATATCAAAATTACACTATGTATCCAATCCCTAGCTCATTTCTAGCTACATGTAGTCTTTTTAACATTCTTTACCCCAGCGCCGTTTTCTAGGATTTGTGTTTTAATTAGATCATGGTTGATTCATATATATTAAGCACTTCAATGTACTGGCATGCAAACACCCTTTGAATCAATTCAGTCAGTGTAGGTACATATCTATATGTTTGGTCCGGTTTTCCGTGATAGATATAGAATCATTGTTACAGCTATATATACCACACTGAGGCATCAAGCTAAACATCCATATTGCTGATGCCAGGAAATTACTATTCCCTAGATTCTATTGTCAACCAGCCTTGGTTCATAGGACTGGAAGTTACCTGTTTAATTTGCTTTTTAATAGTTTTGTGTTCACTGTTACCCTAAGTATTCATTAAAGGTTTAGTTATTCACACACTTTTTTTCACCCTACGAGTGCTTGTTCGAAAGGGGTTCTTCCACTTGCCTTGGCAAGTATCCTATGTGTTACCTAGTTATACTAACCCCTGGCACCATTCCTAGGACAGTAGCAAGAGCTCATCTCCCCACTCCCCCATTTCCCTCATTGTTTCTATTTCTAGGCTGTGGGCACTCATTCTGTACTGGCCCAAAGTCTGTCTCTGCTTTGGGTCTTTTACCTTCAGTAGGTAGGGTGCCAGAGTGTATTTTCTCTGTAGGCTGTGGTAGGTCTCCAGCTTCTTTGAGCGCTGTATATCATTTTCCCACACAGTCACATACTGCTCCTGCATTTCGCTGGCGATTGAGTTGATTTGTTTTTTCGGCAGGCTGTTGATCTGTGTGGTGTTTTGTTCTGGGAGTGAGAGGACAAGTTGTTTGATGGCACAGGGTTTAGTGAGGAGGTCCTGGCTTCTCATTGCTCTGTGGCAGTAAGACTGTGGGTGGTGTTTAGTTGGGCCCAGAATGTCAGTGCTCTCTTCTATACAGTGAGTAGTAGAGGAAAGCGACTCAGCTCAGCCCGGCATGCATTGTTTGATGTACTCCTGTGTACTTGGAGAAGGTGTTTGCAGAATTCCAGATGCAGTATTTCTGTTTGGCTGGTATCCCATTTTGTGGAGTCTGGTTATGTTACAGGACCCCACACCTCGCTGCCATACAGAAGGATGGGTGTGATGATGCTGTTGAATATTTTCATCCAGATTCTTATTGGTGGTTTGAGGTGGTACATCTGTTTCCTTATTGTATAGAATGCTCTTGGGGCCTTCACCTTCAGTGTATTTATGGTCAGGTTGAATTTCCCTGATGAGCTGATGGTTAGACCTAGGTATGTGTAGCTCGCTGTCTGTTCCAGTACATTGCCATTCAGTGTTAATTGCGATATGGTTGGATGTTTTTTAGATTTTTTCTGGAATACCATTATTCTGTTTTTTTCTAGGTTCACAGAGAGTGCCCAGGTCTGGCTGAATGTTTCTAGTATTGCCAGTTTCTGTTGGAGGCCTTGTTCTGTTGGAGACAGCAGGAGCAGGTTGTCTGCGTATAGTAGTGACTTAAAGTCAAGCTCCCTTTTTCTTTTTAGTTTTTTTTTTTTTACTTCAATAGTTTCATGTGGGCAATCTCTACTTACCTAAAGAACAGCATAGCTGCCGGTCAATTCGTTCTCCATCTATGGATCGACAAAGTTTGGCGACATCTTTAGATCTGGGGAATGTATTTCCTCTGTTTCTGTCACTCAGTGGAAGCTTATGAATATTCATGAGTTTCCACTGACGTGTGCAAGAGGTAGGGCTGGGCTCATTCACAAAGGGGTGTGCCAGGGCTTGTGACAGGACATGAAGGGAGGAGAAACAGTAGGAAAAAGCAGGCACCAGTAACTCAGGAAACAAAAAAATGAGGGATATCCAAGGGAGCGTGTGCCCATTAAAAAATTAATTTAATGGAAACTACAAAAAAAAGAGCGGCATTACGGGGTACAGAGCCCCCCACCAACGCGTTTCGAGCGCAAGCTCGTTTTCAAGGTGACTATAAGGGTACTCACCTAGCTGTTTATATACCCGAAGAGTGCGCCGCTGTCCACTCTCAGTAGTGACGTCGGCGCGGTGACGTCAGCGCGCAACGTGGGGAATACAAAAAAGCTCAAACTTTATTAACAACAGTACAAAAAAACAATTGTAATACTAGAAATACAGATACGAGTACCTGGTATATCTTTCAACAGTGAAAAACACTGGAAAAGTAAAGAGAATACATAATTAAAAGGAAACATCATAAAAGAAACTGAATATTTCTATTAAAGGAAAGAACATACCTAACAAATGGATGGACTAGATGGTAAATATACTGTATTAGTGCATATCCATACATAATGGTATAAATCAAAACTGTTGTGGATAGCACATACAGTAGACACACAAAACGTCATCATCCATTTGAAAAAATGACAAAGTAGTATAATGAGCTGTAGCATGTTTGGAAGTGACTAAACTGGGGCCAACAATTAAATTTAGAAAACTAAACAATTGATCATAGACAGTTATCACGTCTTAATTAATTAGTTTTTAATTATTATATGATTTTATTATAAATTTGTTGAACTATTGTGAGGGAGACAAACATATGCTAGAACTATAATAATATGAATATTCTGAGTTATCAATGGAACAATATAGATGTAGCATATTTATGATAAATGATAGATGAAAATGCAGGCAATGTGCAAAAATAGATGGAAATGCAGGCAATGTGCAAAAATCGGAAAACTTCATACAGCTTTTAAGGAATTAACCAAACAATTCAATTGTTAAAATAAATGAAAATATATAACAATGAATCATTAATCGTTGATCAATGTAGATAAGGTGCCAAGTCCCAGTCAGAGTTTAGGCCATGGGGGATTGTTGTTTTTTTTTTTTTTGTGCCAAAAATTTTTTTATTGGGTAGTTACATGATTACAAACATACAGATATTGAATTTACATCCCAATACAGCGTAACATTTTCTCTCTTTTCTGGAAGAAGGGCAAGGCAAGGTGCCCAGAAGGTGAGGCTTCCCAGAGAGAGGGAAACTAAGACAAGAAGAAAAGTGAGGGGGGAGGGTAACAGAGCGCGGGGGTGGGAGGGGAGGGGGGGGGTGGGAAGGGGACGTTTTCCCCAAGTGGCCGCCCCAATTTGCTGAGTGTAAGTTTCCTATATCGTGAGTCCTCAACTGGGTGGAGGGGGGGAAGCGGTGATGGAATTATCCTATAAAATCAACCATGGTTCCCATACCTTGTAAAATGGGTTTGTTTTTTGTTTTAGGTAGGCTGTGAGTTTTTCCATCTGCATCACCTCATTAATTCTCTTTTTAATCATTCCCTTAGTAGGGGGGGTTACCTTCTTCCAAGAGGCAACAATCTCACATCTCGCCGCAGTGAGAATAAAGGAGATTAATTTCCTTACTGGTCGGCCGATTTCCTCAGTCGGTTTCCCAAGCAGGTAGGTCAGTGGATCAATGGGTAGCTCGAGGGTCGTGACCTCTTTTATTAAATTTTGGACCATAGTCCAGTATTTTTTAATTTCTGGACATGACCACCAGATGTGTGCCATGTCCCCCCTTTGACCACAGCCTCTGCAGCAAAGATCTGATGCCAGGGGGTAGATTTGTCGTAGTCTCACTGGAGTTAAATACCAATAGAAGAGTATCTTATAGATGTTCACCTTTGTGGTAGTACATATAGACGTCGCAGAGGCTGCTTTCCATATTTCTTTCCAGTCTTCCTCCTCAATGGGTACGTTCAGGTGCGCGGCCCATTTAAGCATGTAGTCATGCTCTACTGGGCCTTCTCTTGTTTCTAACATCGAATAAATTTCTGATATAAGTCCCTTTTGGTCTGCGTCGGGTTTACATAGTCTCTCAAATTTAGTGAGCGAGGGGAGCTCCGGGTTTGGGGATATTTTTTGAATAAAGTGTCTGATTTGGAGGTATTTAAACACGTCCAAATCCGGCATCCGATACTTAGCCTGCAGATCCTGAAAACTCAGGAGCCTTCCCAGAAATAATACATCAGCCACTGTCTTAATCCCTTTCACCTTTAACTGATCAAATTGCCTTGATCTACATCGAGGGGGGAATGTGGGGTTGTCGAATATTGGCGTAAGCTGCGTGCCTGGGGAAGAGAGCTTGTATTTGAGCTTGGTTTTTAACTAGATCCCCCAGGTATGTCTTGTCATCCCTAATTTAAAATTTTGTGGGGTCATATCTCCTCTGTTCATGCTCCACAGGCATGCCGGCAGAGAAGGCACTTCGGCATAATGTGTCTCTATTTTGAGCCAGCATCGTTGGGTTGGGTCCGAATTCTAAAGTGCGGCTTGTTTTAGTTGGGCTGCCTGGTAGTACTTATGGATGTCCGGGACTCTCATGCCCCCCCTCCCTCGTGGTGACAATAGCACTGATCTTGCTACTCTGGGTCTTTTTCCTTGCCAAATGAAGTGTAACATCCTGTTTTGGATGTTTTTAATTTCTGAGCCAGGGACATGGACCGGGAGAGTTTGGAAGAAATATAGCAATCTGGGGAGTATATTCATTTTTATGGATATCATTCTTCCGATCCACGATATCTGATAACCTTCCCATTTGCTCAAATCCTTTTTGATTTTATCAAAGAGAGCTGGGTAGTTATATTGATACAGTGATTGGTAGTCCCTCGATACATTCACTCCCAGGTATTTGATGTATGAGGGGCTCCATTTATACGCAAAGTTTATTTTATGTAATTTCACTTCTGGCTCTGTGAGGCTAAGATTGAGGGCCTCTGATTTTTCGCTATTAATTTTGTATCCAGAAATATTGCCAAAGTCTTCCAATTCTCTTTGGAGATTGGGGAGGGAAGTTTGGGGTTGGGTTAAAGTCAGTATAATATCATCGGCGAAAAGGGAGATTTTATAGTTTGTATTTCCAATTGCTACGCCTTTGATATTTATATTATTTCGTATTTTAGCCGCCAGTGGTTCTATGGTGAGAGCAAAGAGGAGGGGGGACAAGGGGCATCCCTGTCTTGTACCGTGTTTTATTTGGAATCTCTCTGAGTTTCCGCCCGGGAGCCTGACTATTGCGATGGATTTTGGTACAGTGTCTGGACTCCCTCAAGAAATGCATCTTTGAAGCCGAATTTCTCTAATGTTTTAGTTAGAAATAGCCAGTCAATTCTGTCGAATGCCTTCTCTGCGTCCAAGCTCAGGAGCATTGCCTTGGAGTTTGTGAGGTGAACATGTTCGTTTATATTTAAAATTTTCCGGGTGTTCTCTGAGGCTTGACGTCCCGAGACAAATCCCACTTGATCTATGTCTATTAATCTTGGTAAGATAGGGTTCAATCTATTCGCCAAGATCTTACTGTACAATTTGAGATCGTTGTTTAGGAGTGAAATAGGCCTGTAGCTCCCGCAATGCGCAGGGTCTTTCCCTTCTTTATGAATAATGGCAAGGTTTGCCAGGGACATTGATGAGGGGATGGGGTTCCCTTCCATAAATGAATTGAACAGATTTAGTAGATGGTTGGTCAGTATTGGGAGAAACCTTTTGTAGTATGCATTGGAGAAGCCATCAGGGCCTGGTGTTTTGGATATCTTGGAAGACTTTACCGAGGATTCCACCTCCTCTTTTGTAATTTTGGCGTTGAGGAAGGAGTTTTCCTCCTCTGTCAGTGTGGGGAGTTCGCAGTCGCCGAGATAGCGCGAAGTTGCCTCTGATCTCGTCAACTCAGAGGTCCCCCCCTGAGTCTTCAAATTATAGAGTTTGGTGTAGAACTTAGTGAATTCCTCCGCTATTTTCTTCTCGTTGTATAACATCTCACCAGACGCATCACCGATCGACGTAATCTGAGATCTTTTTTGAATGCCTCTTAATTTGGAAGCAAGGAGTCTATCAGCCTTATTGCCCTTATCGTAATATCTTTGGTTGGTCCATTTAAGGGCTTTTTCAACCTTTTCTAGTTGGATGCCTTTTAATTCGTTTCTAGTGGCGGACAGCAGTTTGTAGAGCCTTGTAGGTGTGGGGGGGGGGGGGGGGGGGGGGGGGGCAGGAGTATACATTCGGGTGGGCCGGGGGAGGGAGACATGCTTGTCCCGCTCCCAGGGCCTCAGTGTTAGTAGAGAAATCTCCCTCCCCTCCCTCCAAACGTCCCCACGAACCCTCCGCCGCCTCAGGCTCATCACTGCTAGTCGCCCTGCGCCTCGAGGTCCCCGGCCTCTGTTGTGTCTTCTCCAGGTGGGCTACCGCTTCAGGACAGGGCTGTGGTGAGTAGGTCCTTCTACCGACTGGCAGGGCGACCCGCTTAGGGGTTTCCCCGATCAGTCGGCAGAATTGGGAGTGTGTTACGGGAGTCGACGGGGGGCTGGGGGTCGGTTCCGGTGGGCCTTGGAGCCTCACCAACAAAACTCCCTCTGCTGGTCCGCCTCCTCTGTACTTCTTCGGGGCATCCGGGGCCCTCCAGGGTGCAGTCGCTTCGGTCGGCCTCGGTGATCGGTGGGACGTCAGGTGATCTCGCAATGTCCCTTCTTCTCGCGCAGGGGAGCCAGGCGCGGGAGCCTGGTGAGTGAGTCAGAAGGCAGACGTCCTCAGGGGCGTTGGAGTCGCGAAGGAGCTGCAGTGCTTTTTTCAGGTCTGGGGATCGAGGCACAGTGGTTTTAGGATCTCAGGACATTCCGGGTCACTCAGGTAAGTTGAAAGTTTATTTATTTTTCACTTTATTTATTTCTTGGAACATTTTGCTGGAGGGCCACGATTCTTTGAGAGGCTCTTGCAGGTCCGCCTCTGTCTTCTTTCTGACCCCTAACTGGGGGGAACTCCAGCCACGATGGAGGGGGGGTCAGACCCAGGGCCTGGGGAAACGGCAACATGTCCTCAGGATAACTCATAGTGAAAAACCTTCCCCCTTTGTTAACAATTAGCTTAAAGGGGAACCCCCACCGGTATTTCACATCTTTTCCCCACAAAAGTGAGGTGAGAGGCTTCAGCTCTTGACGCCGGATTACTGTTTGCCTTGAGAGGTCACTAAACAGTTGAATGCTTTCCTCTTGGAAGGTAAGGGATTCCATTTTTCGGCTGGCAGACAGGATCCTTTCTTTTGAGGAGTAGCTGTGCAGCCTTACAATGATGTCCCTTCTCTTGGGGTCATCCGATTTAGGACCCAGGGCGCGGTGGGCCCTGTCGATCTCCAGGTCTTTCTCTGGGATGTCCCCACAGATCATTGTGAATAGTTCCAGTATGTATGCTTTAACTTGAGAGGGGGCAATTGTCTCAGGGACATTTCTGACGCGTATATTCTGGCGTCTGTCCCGGTTTTCTTGCTCCTCTTGATTTTCTTTTAAGGCTGCTATTTCTTCTCCTAGGCGTGTTATTTCCTCTTCTGCTGCTGATTGTTTTGCCCAAGCGTCCTCCACCTTTGCCTCAATGTCCGTTGTTCTCTTTGTCAGGGTAGAGATTTCCTCCCTAATGTCCCGCACTGCCTCCTTTAGATCAGTTTGTAGGGACTGGTGGAGCTTGATGTGCATCGCGGCAAACAGCTCCTCATTATATTCCCTGGTTACTGGCTCCCCTGATGCTGGGCTCTCTTCAGACTGTTTGCGAGCACTCGCAGCAGCAGATGGGCCTCGTGGTCCGCCGCCATCTTGCTTTTCTGCCGGCTCCTCCATTCTTCTCTGCCGCGGCGAAAAATACTTTGAAACCCCTTGATTTGTGGGTTTCTTCCCTTTTCCAGACATTCTTGATACTTTCCCCCTTGTTCTGATCCAAAACAATGGGGTGAAAATCGGGTGGTGTATATTGCTTTAATGTGGGTTATACAGTGGGTCGACGGAGCTCAGCGCTTACCCGACCATTCCAGGTGACGTCACCGGAAGCCTCCTCAGGATTCTTGTTTTTAACGTAAATATCCAATAGAGCTCACGCTTATCTAGGAATTCAACCCTATTGCCACCTCTGATGTGACTTGGCACTTGCTCTATCCCCATGTAGGTAAATGTATCAATATTTCCCAATCTACAGTTAGTAAAATGTTGTGACACCGGGTGGATGAGATCTCCTTTTCTAATGAGTCTCATATGCTCCCTGATATGTACCTTCAGGGCACGTGTAGTACGGCCCACATACTGTTTACCACATCCGCAATTCAAGACATAAATCACGAATGTGGTATCACAGTTAATGAAGGACGTAACAGGGAACTCACAACCAGTGATAAAGGATGTAAATGATGAACTGGGAGGCATATATCTACATGAGATGCATTTGAGACATTTGAAGCTTCCTTTGGGTAACCGTCTAGTACTATTATTTTGTTTACTAGAAAAAAGACTAAGGGAGACTGAATTAGCAATGGTTCTGGCCTTCTTAAAAACAAATTGGGGACCTTCCGCATATACATGTTTCAAAAGAGAATCTCTCGAAAGTATGTCCCAGTGTTTTTTAATGATATGTTTAATTTTACCTATTTGAGTGTTGTATTGAGTAATAAATAAGGGCTGATTAATAGCTCTCATGTCATGATTGGGAGGCTTATTCCTTTGTTTTAGAAGTAACTCTTCCCTGGTAATTTTATTCTCTTCCTCTAATGATTTTTTTTTTTTAGATCTGTGGGTAAGTAGCCCCTATCTTGAAACCTATACTTCAGCATCTCATTTAGAATGCCATCTGGTCCACTGGCTTTCTTGGTTTTTATTAGTTTTCTTTTTTTCTTTTATTTTCTGGATTGTGATTGGTATGTCCAGGGATTTTTGGATATCTTTTATTATGTTCTCCAGTGATGTTTGTTTGGTGAGGATTTTTTTTTGTTCTTGCGTCAGGTTTTCTTCTGGGATTTCTTGGTAAAGGTCCTCAAAGTAGTTTTTCTAGATGTTGCCATTCTGAATGGCCAGACGTCTGTTATTCTGCTTTGTATCCAGATGTTTCCAGGTTTGCCAGAAAGTATTTTCATCCAGTGCTTCTTCAATTCTTTCAATTTTTTTGGCAATGTGGTTTTGTTTTTTCTTCCTTAGGGTGTGCCTGTAGAGCTTCAGGTGTTGGTGGTACCTTTTAGTAGTTCTGTATTGTTTGGGTCTCTGTGTTTTTGGTTTGATATTGTTTGCAGGCTTTTTCTAAGGGTGTTGCATTCCCTATCAAACCATTTTTTTTTGCATTTGGTGTTTGTTGTTGGTCTATTAGAACTGTTTTTTTCAGGTTTGATTTCCTTGCTATTAGATGAAATATTTTGTTGAGGTTTCTTACTGCCAGTTTTACTCCGTGTTTGTTCTGCTCGTAGTTTGTGTTCTGGAAGCTTTGGAGTAGGTTTCTGTGTGTGTCTCTCTCTCTCTGTGTGTGTCTCTCTCTCTCTGTGTGTGTCTCTCTCTTGGTGTGTGTGGGTGTGTGCGTCTCTCTGTGTCTCTCTCTGTGTGTGTGTGTGTGTGTCTCTCTCTCTGTGTGTGTGTGTGTCTCGCTCTCTCTCTCTGTGTGTCTCTCTCTCTCTCTGTGTCTCTCCCTGTGTGTGTCTGTGTGTATGTGTGTGTGTCTCACTCTCTCTGTGTGTGTGTGTCTCTCTGTGTGTGTGTGTGTGTGTCTCTCTCTCTGTGTGTCTGTATGTGTCTCTCTCTCTCTGTGTGTCTCTTTCGGTGTGTGTGTGTCTAATTCTCTCTCTGTGTGTGTCTATTTGTGTGTGTGTGTGTCTCACTCTCTGTGTGTGTGTGTGTGTCTCTCTCTCTGTGTGTGTGTGTGTGTGTGTCTTTCAAATCAAATCAAATATGTTACCCATATACCCTGCAATCATTATACCCAACCATAATTAATGTACTGTATAACCATTATACTCTACCCCTAGTATTTTTGTAATCATTGTCCCCCACCCCCTATTACTCACGCTTTGGCAATACTAAAATGTTTGTTTGTCATGCCAATAAAGCTAATTTGATTTGATTGGTGTGTCTTTGTGTGTGTGTATGTGTGTGTTTGTGTGTGTGGGTTGGACTCTTTCTTGGTGTGCGTGTTTGTCACTCTCTCTCTCTCTCTCTTTCTGTGTGTGTGTCTCTCTCTCCCTGTGTGTGTGTCTGTCTCTCTCTCTCTGTGTGTTTGTGTGTCTCTCTCTCTCTGTGTGCCACTCTATGGGGTTCATGCAGTAAGCAGCGGAAAAAAGCATTAGCCAGTTTAGCTATTCGTCATGTTTTTGGCGTGTTAAAGTCGCTGTATGCTGTAAGTGGCGAATCTGCGGCGAATCAATGCGCCACCACCATTTGCAAATATGGCGACTCGCTTGTCGGGAATGTTGAAATGGCATGTACGCACCGCCACTGGCGTGCACGCACCGCCAATGGCGTTCTGTTTCTGAATCGCGCGATTAAACAACCAATGGCGTGATTGTGCGGCCTATTTAAAGGTAACATTTGTTTATATTCTTTCTCTGTGTTGTTGGGAGAGAGAGAGGGAGTGACGGACAGAGCTGTGCATTGTGAGAGTAATTGATAGACGTGTTGATTGATTTGTTTTGTGCTGTTATATTTTGTTTAGCATTTGTTGTTATTGTCTATTAGAATTTGTTTAGTGAGTTTGAGTTTTTTTTTTGTTGTGTTGCTTGTGAGTGCTACAGGTATGGACGGGAGGCGTGGGAGTCAGAGGACTGATGCTGGGGTGAGTGATGTGAGTCAGGAGAGTGATGTTGCTGACAGTGTTGATGCTGAGTTCAGTCCTGTGAGTCAGGATAGTGATGCTGCTGTGAGTGTTGCTCCTGTGAGAAGTCGTGTGAGAGAGGGGAGTGATGCAAGGGTGAGTGCTGCTTCTCGTGTGACTAGTCGTTTGAGAGAGGGGAGTGATGCTAGGGTGAGTGCTGCTTCTCATGTGAGTAGTCGTTTGAGAGAGGGGAGTGATGCAAGGGTGAGTGCTTCTCGTGTGAGTAGCCATGTGAGAGAGGGGAGTGATGCAAGGGTGAGTGCTTCTCGTGTGAGCAGCCGTGTGAGAGGGGAGTGATGCAAGGGTGAGTGCTTCTCGTGTGAGTAGCCGTGTGAGAGAGGGGAGTGATGGTAGGGTGAGTGTTGCTCGTGTGAGTAAGGGGACTGGTGGTGGTGTTGCGCGTGGTGGTGCTGTTGGGGGGGTGCGTGGTGGTGGTGTGCGTCGTGGTGGTGTGGCGTCTGATGGTGCATTGCTTCTGGATTTTCTTCCATTGGAAGAAGGGGAGTCCAGTCAGCATCAGGCAGGTGGCAATGCAGCACGTGCTCCAAGGACAAAAAAAAACAGTGCAAAGAAATAAAAGATTTAATAATGCTGAAATGACAGCCCTTGTGACGGGCATTGTGGCAAAATATGATCAGCTCTGTGGTCATTTAGTAGGTAAGATATTGTAATCCTTGATTATGTTTTAAATTATATTCCTATGATTATGCATAAATATCTTGTAATACATGTGATTTCATGGCCTTTATGTATGTCATATGTAATACATGGTATATATGACAGTATGTAAAGGAGGTTAAGGATGTATGTAAAAGTCATTTATGTATTTCTAAATATAATGCATGTAATAGATCCGAGTACATAATTATTGTATGCACATTATCAGTTACTCTTACAATTTAAAATTGCATTTATATATTATAATGGATGTCATCTTCATGATTGATTAATTTCCTTGTAACACTAGTTGAAGGCAGCATGCAAAGTACATAGACTTTAAGAATATTATTTTTAATGTATTTGCTACTCTGCATAGGTTAGTACTATTCATGTCTAGCGGTATAAATGTTACATGTGAACAATTCCTTTATGTATACTTATGTATATGTTTTTTTTTTGTTTCAAATTTTTTTATTAGGCAGATATATCATTACAGGGTATTGGTAGTACAAGCAGTATATAAACCTAATACACATTTTCCCATTTTTTTTAACTGGGAAGAGGAGAGAAGAGACTCAACGTCCCCCTGACCTTATCTGGTCTGCCGGGGCTACGTGAGTATAGAAACAGAAAAGGAGCTGGGAGGGGAGGGAGGGTGGGGAGGGGGGGGAAGGGTGTGTAGTGGGGGGAGGTCTTGTTCCCCCTTTCC
>WSYH01013122.1:0-17606 GCA_036426205.1 Ascaphus truei
AAATAAGAGCTAGTGTAATCAATATTGTATAATGATGATAATGCAAACAGAAGAACAAAACTTGTGATACAGTCTGTGATGAAGGTAGTCCTTGAGCTGCCTGAGAGGTTGATCTGAGATCTTCCAACCAGATTAGAAGATGTGTGTAGAATAACCTCTTGTGGCGCTGAGGAAAAATGGATGGAACAGAGTCTTGTGCAGTAGTTTCTTCTTATATGGATACCTCAGAGAGGGAGACAAGAGATAAACAAAAAACACCGCAATAGTGTATTACCCTTGAGACAATATAAGACGTGGTTGTTAAGGTATATAGAGCATTTAATGGTTAAAACAATTGTGTCTACAATTGATATAAAACATATACTGGGTTAATAAACAGTAGATGAACTCCTGTTGAATAAATGAATGAATGAAATGAAGGCTTCCAAGCGCTTGTGCTAAGTGAAGCCGTGCTGCTCCGTTGATGGTAAAAACTGAAATCCTACTCACCGTCCTTGAGTAGGACATGTGCAGTGGTACGGGGTCTTTTGCCAGGGATGGCCGCTTGCTGTGGGGTGCCGGACGTCCTTACGTTAGGTGCGGGGAGATTTCCTGATGTCCTCGTGGTCTCAATACCAGCAAAGTGATTTCCAAGCGTCTCCTCCGCTGATGTCACCGCCTGGTGTGTACAGCTACGGTGTCCCTGGATGACCACAAACCTACCTACGCGTTTCGAAACTCATATTCACGGGTTTCTTCGTCAGGGAATAATTGCTACATGGGTTGATGCTTCCTTTTATACCCCTGGTAATTTAATTATGGTGATGGGAACACCCAAATTAAATTTCTGATTAGAAGTTCTTATTGAAGTCCAATATATAAAGTACTTTGCTTACATGACACTGTTATTAGTGAGAGAAAGATTTGGATGGATCTGATGACAAATACAAATGTAATTGCAACAATGATGGCTACAAAGATGAATGACTTACAAATAATAAATAAATGACTTACAAAAAGTAAAAAATAAAAAGTAAAAAATGAAATGTATACAGCAAATTATATACACATATATCTTCTGTTAACGATGTTTCCAGCCAAACTTCAGACACCGAGACCTTATTTACTTAGAACCCTTTAAAAGGGGGATGATGCACCATAATAAGATGATGTATTAATATTAATCATAATCAAGGTGTCAGTGTGGATGGGATCACACTATTCAAGGCTATACGAACATATGGTATACAATATTACTTGATCATATTACAATGATAGTCACTTAACAATTGCAATTACAATTATACAAAGGATTTTTTTATACAAAAAATTTTTTTGACACTTATATATATATCTATTTTGAGCAATTTGATATTTTGCTATATATATAATTCTCAGACAATTACTCGATTAATTAATGCCACTTATTGGACCATTTGTTAATGCATTTGCGCAAATAGTCACCGATGATTTGGAACAGCAAAGTCGAAACTATAAAATAAAAAAACATAATCTCAGTATGGAGGAAAAATATTTGCTACGTGCACTTGGAGAAAATGGCTCAATTGTTATGAAACCGGCTGACAAGGGAGGGGGGTTGGTGATTATGGACAAATCTTATTATCTCAAGGAGACAATGCGTATCCTTGGAGATGTCTCTACTTACCAACCCCTCTCCTTTAATCCTACTGTCACTTACCAACAACAACTATTGGAATTTTTAAATATGGGTCTTGACCAAAATGCAATTACTAAACAGGAATTTGAATTTTTATATAATCAGTTTCCAATCATTCCCATCTTCTATATAATACCCAAAATCCATAAAAATTTACAACAGCCGCCAGGTCGCCCCATCGTGTCGGGCATTCGGTCCCTGACTTCACATCTGTCTCAGTTCATAGACCATCATTTGCAACCGTACGTTGTTAAACTTCCCTCATTCCTTAGGGATACCACCCACATGCTGCAGACCCTAAAAGACATTCAATGGCAGCCACATTATTATTTAGTTACAGCCGACGTCACATCACTATACACTGTTATCGACCATGTTCAGGGTTGTGAGGCTATTGGCCAATTTTTGGATAATGATCCTTCTATGACAGCATCACTTAAATCATTTCTTATTTCTGGAATTCAATTTATACTTTCACATAATTATTTTAATTTTAATAATTTATATTTTCTACAGATATGTGGCACCGCCATGGGTACCAGTTTTGCTCCTAGTTATGCCAATTTATTTATGGGCAGCTGGGAGAATGAGTCCATCTGGTCCGGCTGTCCCTTCGGAGCAGACCTGGTGCTATGGCGGCGCTACATTGATGATATCATTTTCATTTGGACTGGGTCACTACAGCAGCTAGACTTGTTCCAAAAATACATGAACAACAATCCGTACAATTTGAAATTTTCATTTGTTTCAAGTAATATTTCTATAGAATTTTTGGATTTGGTTATATATATTTCTAATAACACTCTACACACCAAAACTCATTTCAAGAAGGTTCAGGCTAACAATTATCTACATGCCGATAGCCATCACAACCCTGCATGGATCGATAACATTCCCAAAGGACAATTCATTAGACTAAAAAGAAATAGCTCCACTTTAGACGCATTTCAAAATCAGGCACAGGATCTCAAGAGTAGATTCATTGATAGGAAATATCCATCCAATCATCTTGACGATATTATATCAGAGGTTGAAGTTTTGGAAAGATCAACACTTTTAGAGTACAAACCAAAAACAACCAATACTCAAATACAAATACCATTCATCACTCAATTTAATCAGATGGCACCAGGGATAAAGAAAACTATTCAGAAATATTGGCCAATTTTGAGAAAAGATACGGATTTAGTACAAATACTGCCTTTGAAACCGAAAATCATATTTATAAAGGCATCCAACATAGGCCAAAGGTTGGCCCCAAGCTGTCCACTTAAATCTAATGGTCAGCAAAACAAAAATAAAAATGCCATTAAAGGTTACTACACATGTAACAGATGCACCGCATGTAAATTCAGTTCTAAACAATTAGCTTTCACTTCCACCAAAACACTGAAAAAATATACTATTCAACAGCACATCACATGTAATAGCACTAATATTATCTACCTTCTTGAATGTCCGTGTGGTCTGCAGTATGTGGGTATGACCACCAGACCTATCAAACGACGGTTTAATGAACATATCTACAATATTAAAAGAGGTCTAGATTCCCACAGTGTGTCGAGCCATTTTCTTCAGGTGCACGGCAAAGACCCTAAGGGCTTAAAATGTGTAGCTATAGAGGCTGTTACACCTAACTGGCGTGCAGGGGATAAGACAAGCATGTTAGGAAAGAGAGAATCCTTTTGGATTTACGAATTACAAACTTTAGCACCATCCGGACTCAATATAGAATTTGACCTGAAGCCATTCCTTCTTGAAAGATGAGATATTCGGTCCTCCGGGCAGACAATATATTCAATGTGATTTGTAACTTCTGGTTCATTTCATGTTATATCATTTTTATTGGTCTCGGTATTCATTATGTGGATATTTTAACAATTAGGTAGCAATCACCTATCACCCAATCATTATTGTATTTCACAATATAAATATATTAATCACTAATTTTCACCCATTAATAATCATTTTGGATACATCCTCACTCACATTATTAATTATCTCATTTATTCACATTTTCATCAGTCACTTTTATAGGTTCCTAAGTATAGTCACATGCACATGTTTTAGTCAGTCTATATACAATTAGGTATCATATTTGTGTTTTGTACTATCCCCTAAAGGTTTAAGTTCTGCTCAGCATACTTCCCGCTTATCTCTGGTTGGGCTAGTCCATGGCCATTCTAGATATAACAAACAGGGCTACCCCCTGTCATTAATCATCCTGTATCATCTAATGACAATAAGTAATTATATTTTACTACCCACGTGTATATAAAGATATTATTAATATATTTGTATTATATACTGTACTAATAACTATATTTCAATTCTCTGTCTATGTCCATTGTCTATTTGTTTATTGTTTTTTGTCATGTTTATGGTGTGTTATCACGCTGAGTGTCCTAGTCCTTCCATCTGCGCATGATCAAGATCAAAAGGATGCACTGTCTGTTTAAATCGGGACTACATATACTGGGACTTACAGGGACTATTTTTTCATTACGTTTTTACCCCTGAGGAAGAAAGCAAGACTTTTGAAACGCGTAGGGTGGTTCTGTGAGGTCCCTACTACTCGGGTGTGAGTGCTGTACCTTTCTGAAGCTGTGAGCTGCGAGCTGTGGGCAATAGAAAGCTGGTGTAGGAATATTCGGCATTTCACCATTGCATTGTATGCTGTGTTTGGTGGGGTCAGACCAGGAAGTATCTGTGTGTGCTGCCCTGGAACTTCTGCCGTGTGTGGATGGTGCTGACTACAGACGGAGGCAGACACCGAGGGCTGGAGGAGCCTGTCCCTGCCCATATGAGACCACTCGTCTGAGCCCAGATGTAAGCAGCAGCAGCAGCAGCAGCCATTTATAAGAGGGGATACTCTTTAAATTATCCATTGCCTGAAACCATCTTGTTTTCGGTAAGCAGGTACCCCCACCCGAGTTGGAGAATCTTGCCTGAACCTTATATATGTTTTTATGTGCTATTTTATGTGTATTTAGTGTATTTTATGATATCAATGATATGCCATATTAAATGCTATTGTAAGTAGTCACCTGTTGTTCTCAGCGTCTGTTAAGTGTTGTATGTTGTTTGTTTGTTTGTTTATATGTTATACAGTATTATGCTATGATTTGATTTTTTTTATATTTACATGTTCACCCTTATCACGTGGAGCATCCATTTGGACGGGCGATTTCCGTGGCTCTGGTTGTATATTTCTAATTACCTATCAGAATTGTATTGATAATTACAGTGTTGAGCGCCACAGATATAACTTTTTTCCATTTCCATAACCTGACTGGGGGTCAGGGTTATATCATAGGCTGCCATTGTACTGTGGGATATAGCGCGACCTAGTTGTTTTCTCCAGAAGATATATGTGTATATAATTTGCTGTATACATTTCATTTTTTACTTTTTATTTTTGTAAGTCATTTATTTTTTGTAAGTCATTTTTTTTAAGTCATTCATCTTTGTAGCCATCATTGTTGCAATTACATTTGTATTTGTCATCAGATCCATCCAAATCTTTCTCTCACTAATAACAGTGTCATGTAAGCAAAGTACTTGATATATTGGACTTCAATAAGAACTTCTAATCAGAACTTTAATTTGGGTGTTCCCATCACCATAATTAAATTACCAGGGGTATAAAAGGAAGCATCAACCCATGTAGCAATTATTCCCTGATGAAGAAACCCGTGAATAGGAGTTTCGAAACGCGTAGGAAGGTTTGTGGTCATCCAGGGACACCATAGCTGTACACACCAGGCGGTGACGTCAGCGGAGGAGACGCTTGGAAATCACTTTGCTGGTATTGAGACCACGAGGACATCAGGAAATCTCCCCGCACCTAACGAACGGATGTCCGGCACCCCACAGCAAGCGGCCATCCCTGGCAAAAGACCCCGTACCACTGCACATGTCCTACTCAAGGACGGTGAGTAGGATTTCAGTTTTTACCATCGGCGGAGCAGCACGGCTTCACTTAGCACAAGCGCTTGGAAGCCTTCATTTCATTCATTCATTTATTCAACAGGAGTTCATCTACTGTTTATTAACCCAGTATATGTTTAATATCAATTGTAGACACAATTGTTTTAACCATTAAATGCTCTATATACCTTAACAACCACGTCTTATATTGTCTCAAGGGTAATACACTATTGCAGGGTTTTATGTTTATCTCTTGTCTCCCTCTCTGAGGTATCCATATAAGAAGAAACTACTGCACAAGACTCTGTTCCATCCATATTTCCTTAACCCCAAAGAGGCTGAACTAGCAACCCCATTGAGTTGGAAAAGGGCAGAGAGACCACTTCAAGAGCGGAAAACTCAAAGGGCTGTTTTTAAACGCTCTGCAACTGCTGCCATACAGTATGCCTACAATAAGACGAGCACCCGACGCGAGGGAAATCTCATGACCGCGCACATAGCAAAAAGACTATACTTAGAAAAAGTCCTCCTCGAGCGACTGAGGAGTGCTGATCTCAAGCACCTTCAGGAGGAGACACGAATAAACTGGAGAAAGGGCTCCAATCCCAGCAGGACTGAGGGTTCTCTTCCTCCATCCACTCTCATTCAAGTCACAGAGATATCTAGAATGAGAGTGGAAGGATGGGCTTTGGCCGTGTCAAGCCAGAGCTTCCGACAAACAGGGGAGGTATGTAACAGGGGAGTTATCCCTGTTCAGGTTATGTACCTCTAATCCAGCAGTGTGGTGGTTAACTGCTGGTAGTCTATTAACAAACACCACCTGCCTGATTAGATTGCTTAGAAAAGCCTGTCGTTTGAGACAGGAAGTGAGACTCCTTAGCTCACACCTGAGCTGAACTTGGAGACAAACAGTCTTGAGCCCTGCCAGAAGAAACAGCAGAGCTGCTTTCAAGACACAGGGGAAACTTCTAAACCTGAATGCTGACACACCTTGAGGAAAAGGGAGCTGAACCAGGAACAGAGAAGATTTTCCCTTCTAACCACAAGGAACAGATAAGACTTTCATTTATAAGACTTGTTATATGTGCTTAATTCATGATATATGTTTGGGGCTGGGACACATGCTTATCTAAGGGAGTTGTGAACTGCATAGTATTTCACTAGAAATACTCCCAAGTGAATAGAAGCTTTGTTTACCCCTTGTTTGGATGGTTTCCTGATGTTAAGGAAACAGGCGCAATAAAAGGCTTATTTAATTTCACTATAATCAGTCTCCCTTGCATTCCTCTGTGAGCGTCCGCCTACAGTCCCCCACACAGAACACACACAACATATATACACACACATACATGCATACATTCACACACACTTCCCCCCCCTACCTTTTGGAGGCGGGGGAAGCTCTGACAGTTCCAGCCCCCAGCGCTGATAGGCTCACCAGCGCAGCACGTGATTCGTCACCGCTCGGGATCGCAATCCTCTTGCATCCCCTGCCGGTTGACGCATCACAGTGTGTAGTGAGCCTCGTCGGAAGGAGGCAGCAGGGACAGCCAGACATAAGAAAAGTGGCTGGTGGCCTGCGCGCACGCGGCCGCACGCAGCGGGTCCTCAGCCTAACACCTCAAGTCATAAATCGTATACTGCTCAGGGGGGAGGGATAGGTTTCAGTCACAGATAGCATTCCAAGATGCACTGTTTTAAATTAAACCTTGCTTTATTCATTGTAGCACCGCCGGAAGAAGAGATCAGTGTATCTCGAAAGCTCGCACAAATAAAAGCATTTAGTTAACCACAGAACGGTATCGTCTTCCTGGAAGAAGCCCACTGACGGGTGAAACATGTTGAGTGTTTACTTTACTACAGCCTTTATGTAATCTTCTATTCTGAGGGACTTATGATGGATCTGATGCAGCATTTTGGACTTTATTTTTTGTTCCTGTTATAAGCAGACTTTGGAAACACATCCTGTACAATCAATATGGACACAAACTCTACACAATCTAGCTGCAGCTGAGTATTACCCTCCTTACTGTTTGGGCATTACCTGTCCTTGCAGTGCTGCGCTTTGTGGTGTTTTCAATATGTATGACTCTGTTTGCTAATATGTCTTTATTAGTCATATTTTTCTTTATTTGCTGCATCAGTTCTCATTGATTTCATTTTGGAGAAATGCTGTTCAGGGTATAACTATTATTGTTATATTATTTTTCCCTGGTTGCTTTATCTCTTTTTTTCCCCTCTGTTTTTGGTATACATACTAATTTTTCCTGGCTATATACTGGGTGATTGACTATATACTTTTTCCAACGCAATGATTTATTATTCTTTCATGCATATGTCAGTGGGAATATATTTTGTATTGCCTATTATGTTAGACTAAACTACTTTGTTGTCATTATTTAAACTTTATTTAGACACATTTTAGTTTTTTTTTTCTTTTTGTAATACTGATAGTGTTTGATTAGTAGTCCTCTCTTTATATTTTTGATACATATATATTTTCATAGGCTGTCTTTAGTATTTTTATGTTTTTAAGTTAGTGTGTCTTGTTGTTTAATCAATAAAATCTATTTCATTTTTTCTGAATTGGCGGAGCATCTGTTTCTTTTTAACCATCTTTATCTTATAGATTAGTTTAGGTGTAATTTAGAGTGCTACTAAGGGGATTGTCTTTGTTCTTTTCATCTGTGTGTCTTATATAGTTTTCACTATCCCCTAGCACCATCAGGTCCTATTTAATTTATATACTGACTTTAATTGGGGTATATATTTTATTTTACCCTTATAGTTAGTTTTATTAAAGGGCTTGAGTTAACCTTATATATTATGTGTTGAGCAATTTCTCCTTTTGTGTGTTCTATATATATATATATATATATGTATATATATATATATATATATATATACAGTGCTTGACAAATCACCCAAAAATCTACTCGCCGAACCAAAAAATCTACTCGCCACCTAGTCCCGCCCCAACCCCGCCTCTAGTCCCGCCCCCAACCCCGCCTCTAATCCCGCCCCCAGCCCCGCATTTAAAAAAACCCATAAATGAAATAAATTTAATAAATTTCTAGTAAGAACATTCGTTTTTGACATAAGTTTATTTATTGTATTACATTATACTACAATTAGTCCTTGTTTTGTGTGTGTGTATGTGTGTGTATAAATGTCGAATCTAGAAAAAAAAGCCAGATGTGAATGACTAGTTTCCTGCACCCCTTAACTAGTGCCTGGATGCCCCCGCTTCAGAATGTTTAAAGCAGCAATCCTACCTGGGATCTTACCTGATCCGCAGACCCTCAATATCCAGGTACCTCATTCCCACAATGTTATACATTGGAGGGGATGTGTTCCCTACCTGTCTTCTGGGTTACGGGGGATTCCAATGTCTTCTGTGTGAAGCTTGAGTCAGATCTGAAAGAAAGCAGTATAGGTTATTTCGGTGTAGTATAGGGCAGTTAAGATATACAGGGTAAATAAAATATCCAGATCCAGATTTTGAGACAGAGAGAGGGTGAGACAGAGAGAGGGTGAGACAGAGAAAGGGTGAGACAGAGAGAGGGTGAGACAGAGAGAGGGTGAGACAGAGACTTCTGGATCGTGGATATTTATTTACCCTATATATCTTAACTGCCCTATACTACTCCGAAAAATAACCTATACTTGGCTGTTCTTTCAGTCATCTGACGTCAAGGAGCTTCAACATCGAAGGACATGGAATCCCCCCTAACCCCGAAGAAATGGTGGGACCACCCTCAATGATACTTGTGGGAGAGTACGATATGCATGGTCTCTGGGTCGGTAAGATCCCTGTGGATTGCTGCTTTTTTAAATAATTGGTAAGCGGACGTGGTCCAGTTAGCACTGGTTAAGGGGTCGGAAACTCATCATTCACATCTGCTTTTTTTTCTAGATTCGACATTTACTACACACACAACAACTACACGACAAGGACTAACTTGTAGTATAATTAATACGAATCCAGACTTAAACTTATTCAAAAACGAATGTTGCTGCTAGGAATTTATTAAATTTATTTTATTATTTTTTTTAAAGCGGGGTTGGGGGCGGGACGGTTGGGGCGGAGGACTAGATGGGGTTGGGGCGGGACTAGGTTGGCAGTAGATTTTTTGGGGCGAGTAGATTTTTGGGTGATTTGTCGAACACTATATGATCAATATACACAACAAACTCACTATTTAGAACACTTATAAATCCAAGCACCTGATCAGTGACTTGTGATCTCAGGATCTCTCATTGGATTGAGGTGGCAGTATTGTAGCTATATTTTCGCAGAAATCTACCTTGTGGTCCACAAAATTCAATCATGGCATGCCTCAAGTTTTCATCAGCAAGCACTCCAAGATTTCGGTCGGGGCAATTGCCCCCGCAGTGAATTTTTTGAGACACATTAAAGGCGTAACAGTTGGCCCTTCAACGCGAGGGTTGATTTGTTCAAGAATACTAGAAGAATGAGACTACATAATGCGATGCAAATATTTAGATACTAGAGGCTACAAGTAATAAACACCTATCATAGATGTGCTGAGGATAAGTTATGCAGCAGGTGTCAAGTTTAGCAAACGCACGTCACATTATAGCAACCGTAAAATGGTGACACAATGAGCACCAAGAAGATAACACAGTTTTAGATTGGTACATTAAATGACGGATAGGGAAAGTCATACATTAGGTGATTAATTACAAAAACACTGTCCTGTCACTATGTACAGACGGAGAACAAGGGCAGGCTGTAGGTGACAAGGTCAACAAAGTGGACAAGTGTCGACGGTCCACCTAAGTCTCAAGACGACTTGATACATAGTCATTATGTATCGCCCATACAAAGCAGAAGACATGATTCTTGTACGCTCTCAGGAAAAGGGTTTCATCTAAATGACTAACAGCTGACGCTGGCCGGTAGGTAATAATTTTACAACGCGACAAATTTTTTGTAAGCAGTAAACACCTAAAGAATATAAATGAGCATCCACCTCTGAACTGTAAGACCAAGGGGGTGAATCGATTTAACTTAGTCCTCTGACCTTAATATATTGGCAGGATGATACAGCGAGAAGTGGGTCCGCTTTACTGGTCTTAGAACATCACAAGAAATATCAAAAACCTGGCAACAATAAGGGCGGAACACGGATTTGGACCATCCTTCAAAAAATTCAGTGATACTGGTCATGTAGCCGCTAGACATTTCTCCTTCACATCATGGCGATCAGAACAGTACTTGTCCTACCAACAGATTTGCCTTTGATAAGTGGCCACTACTCATACAGATTGTGGGATTGTTGGAGAACAAGCTCTCCGTTTGAACTTATGTGAGTGTCGCTTGATAGGCTATCTATTGCCAGGCAATACCATGCAGCTCCATGGGACTAAATATTCTATGTAGTAGGGTTTGCATGTGTTTTAAGTTTATAATTGACATCGGTACATAGTATGCATATATTGTTGTTCCATTTAGCTTCATTACTTGTGATGGCGGGGAACGCGTGGGAAACCGCCCTTTCTGTTTTAATTAAGTTTTGCTATAAATAATGTTTTATCTATCATTTTTTTATTCGTTCCCTCGTTTACTTTTAACTTTTTAAGCAACAGTTTGCAGTATTATTATTACTGATATAATGTCCCGGCAGTCTACTCTTTAGTGAAATATCATTATCAATGTCTCTTCATTAACTTTTTACTCGATGTTGCTGCATACTGAACTCTAAGATACTATTGTTTTTCTGTTATTGAACATCGTATAGTATTGCTTTGTCAGTGCATTGGCAAATGATATTGATTCCATCCCACTGCCGCACAGTCCGTTGTATGATTCTGCTAGTGCCGGGTCACAACACACAATAACACACAACCTTTAGCCTATGACCGTCTGCTCAAGGGCCTAACCCTCGTTCAGAATCGACACAGCATCTATGGAAACTCTCCTAGACGATTCTTGGTTTCTGTGTTTTTTTGCTGGAACTATAAGATGCTTTTCGGTAAAGTGTGAATTGATCCCTTCCCTTGCAAAAAAGACAACCAGTCTTTACGCTGGTATATGACTGGCGAGTGACGTCATTTAGATTACACCCACCCATACGTCTGCTGTTCAGCATACTCACTTTCTTTTGCGAACCATAGTATTTATGGAAGGATACGCATCTACACAATTTTTTTGGTTTCTGTATGTATGGCTTCGATTGCTAAGTAGTTGTGCTATGGATTCTTCAGAAATATGGTCAGAGAACTAATCACATGGATGTTTAGTATTATTATCTGATGAGGTATATTTTTCAATGATACGTAGCTGACGTAATCTGGATAAAACTGTAGATCTTGAAAGTGTGTATTATTATACTTGTATCTATCGGTTTCGATTGTCTGTGGCATTTTATATTATCTATCATGATTTTGGATGCAAAATAATGCTTTACGCATTCCAGAGGTGCAAGTAAAACGGTTGTCATAGCTGATTTTATGTTCGGATAGTCTGTGCACCTGTCATCTTTGGGCTGGAGAGTTGTTTTTAGCAAAAACCATAGCTCTCTATATACTTTCAAGCTGTCACTGTCTTGTGCTTTGAGTTTTATTTCCATACCCACAGTGCAGATAGTATGGGCTTAAATTGTGAAGCTCGTGCTGAACTGATTAAATATTTCTTGTCAACTGGTTGTGGTGACGGTTCGTCCAATTGAGGCAGGTAGTCTATTGCTACATGAAATAAGAACAAAGCTTGAACTGACTAATTACGTTACCCACCATCTATAAAACCTGCACGGCTCAGCTTTAAATTTTACATCACTCCAGGAAGAAGAACACTGACGGGTGAAACATGTTGATGTGTTTACTTTACTACACCAGCCTTATGTAATCTTCTATTCTGAGGGACTTATGATGGATCTGATGCAGCATTTTGGACTTTATTTTTTTGTTCCTGTTATAAGAGCATACTTTGGAAACACATCCTGTACAATCAATAGGGACACAACCTCTACACATCTAGCTGCAGCTGAGTATACCCTCCTTACTGTTTGGGACATTACCTTGTCTTGCAAGTGCTGCGCTTTGTGTGTTTTTCATATGTATTACTCGTGCTTTCTTAATATAGTTGCTTTTTTACTTAGTCATATTTTCTATTTGCTGCATCAGTCTCATTGATTTCATTTTGGAGAAATGCTGTTCAGGTATAACTATTATTAGAGTAATTTTTCCTGGTTGTTGCTTTACTCTCTTTTTTCCTTCTCTCTGTTTTTGGTATACATGACTGTAATTTTCCTGGCTATATACTGGGTATTGACTATATACTTTTCCAACGCAATGATTTTTATTCTTTCATTGCATATGTCAGTGGGAAATATTTTGTATTGCCTATTATGTTAGACTAAACTACTTTGTAGTCATTATTTAACTTTTTTAGACACATTTTATTTTTTTTTTCTTTGTGTAATACTGAAGTGTTTGATTAGTAGGTCCCTCTCTTTATATTTTTGATACATATATATTTTCATAGGCGGTCTTTAGTATTTTATGTTTTTAAGTTAGTGGGGGTTTAACTCTTTGTTTAAAATAATAAATCTTTCATTTTTTCTAATTGCGGAGCATCTGTTTCTTTTAACCATCTTATCTTAGTAGATTAGTTTAGGTGTAATTTAGAGTGCTACTAAGGGGATTGTCTTTGTTCCTTTTCATCTGGTTGTGTCTTATATAGTAATTATATAATTAGATGTGGGTAAGGTGTATGTTTTGTGTCTAATATCCTCTTATATCTGCATAATATATATTCTCGTAGTTATATTCTATATGTCATCTATATTATTATATATAATATATCTATCTCTATATATATTCGTAGTACAGTGGTTTCGATAACTAGTACAGTTTGCTCTACACCTGGATGAATTCTCCACCCGGGCAACGAGGGTTGGATTGATACGCCCACTGGGCGAGTAAATATGGCCCAAAGCAGTTACAACACGTTTTTACTAGGGGTGGCGATAATTTTTTCTGGTGTTGGGCGGAGTGAAGTTTGAGTTGGTTGGGAGTTTGTCAGACCTCTTTCATATCTATATAAAATAGATATAGAGTATATATAGTACTTGATAAGTGTGTATGTTACTGTACATATTATCTATCGTCGTCTACGTGTTAGGTGTATATTATGATATATGGTAGGAATCACTCTCTCTCTGGAGTCATTCTTCGCTGTGCTGGCCGTGTCTGTTTGGGGGGGGAAGTGTGTCGTGTCTCGCTCCTCGCTTCTTCTCATGATTTGTGTGCACATCCTTCTGCGTGTGTGTGTACAGTTTGCGTTGTTCTCTGTGTCTTGTTTAATTTTTTTTGTTTGTAGTGGTTGTTTGCTGTTTTACTTTCTTGAGTAGTTTCTTTTGTGGTTGTAGTACTTTTTTATAGTGTGCGTGTGGGTCGTGTGTCGGTGTGTGTGTGTGTTCATCTCGTCTCTGCTCTCATTGGTTGCTAAATTTCCCGGCCTGCTCTGTGCCCTCCCTGCCTTGTTTCATTATATTACCAAGTTCATTCCACGTTTTGGACTTACGCGAATTTACTGGTCAGTATGCTTGAGACCTACTGCTGAGTCCAGCTGTGTAGAGTTGTGATTTAAAAACTGTATGCAAACAGGCTCTTGACAGAGCCATGAAGGCAGGTAAATGATATAGACTGAGTTTATATATATATGGTTATGTCGAAAGTGGGGCAAAACGTAGTAGCGAGGCGGATGATGGGTGTAAGGAGAGAGATGGGTGGAAGAGAGACCGGAGAGAGGGGTGGAGAGAGACGGATAGAGGTGTGATAGAGATGAACGGATAGATGGTTAGAGAGATGATGGAGAGAGGTGAGAGAGAAGAAACTTAGAGATGGTGTAGAGAGATACTTAGAGAGGGTGCGATAGTACGGAGAGAGGGTTAAGATAGAACCGAGGAGATTGTGGACAGAAGACGATATAGGGTGAGAGAGATGGTAGATGGAGATAGAGAGTGAAGTGTAGAGACCCGATTTAGATTATGCGTTTTTTATAGTGCCCTATCTATGTTTGACTTTGGGTGATGGGTGACTGGGGTGGGGTGATGGGGAGACTGGGTGGGGTGATGGGGTGACTGGGTGGGGTGATGGGGTGACTGGGTGGGGTGATGGGGTGACTGGGTGGGTGATTGGGTGGGGTGACTGGGTGGGTGATTGGGTGGGATTTGGGAACTGGGGTGATTGGTGGGGATTACGGATAACTGACTGGGTGGGGATACTGGACTGCGACGGGGTGGGTGACTGGGCAGAGGGGGGGGTGGTACTGCATGGGGTGGAGACTGACTGTGGGCTGGTGATGACGGTGGGGGGTGAAGGCCTGGGTGGGGGGTATGGGACTGACCTGACTGGGTGGGGTGGGGTGTATGACTGACTGAGGTGGAGGGGGTATGACTGGTGGGGGTAGACTGACTGACTGGGTGGGGTGGGTATGTGACTTGGGTGTGGGGGGGTTATTACTGGGTGGGGGGGTATGACTGGGTGGGGGTGGGTATCGACTTGTTGGGGGGGGGTATGGGAACTGACTGGGTGGGGGGGTTAGACTGACTCTGAGCATGGGTTGGGGGGGGGGTTATGTTTGACTTGGTGGTGGGGGTGGTGGGGGGTTATGATTGACTACTGGTTGGCCCTAGCTTTTTTTCTCCCTGCCTTTGTTGGGATGTGGGGGGGGGTGTGGTCCTGCCTGCAGCCCTGTGTTTTTTTGGGGGTGGGGGGTTGTGGGGGGGGGGCGGGGGTTATGACTTGACTGGGTGGGGGGGTAATGAACTTGACTGGTGTGGGGGTATGACTTACTAGTGTGGTTTGTATGCCTTCCTTATGGTCGGTCATGACTGAGCATGGTTGGTGTTTTTGTCTGCCTTACTTTTACTTGTTGGGGGGGGGGGTGGCTGACTTCCCTTTGTTTGTTTGTACTTACTTGTGGGGGGGAGTATGACTGACTGGGTGGGGGGGAGTATGACTGACTTTTGGGTGGGTGGGGGTGAGACTGACTGGGTTTGGGTGATGGGGATGACTGACTGGTGTGGGGTGATTGAGCTTACTGGTGTGGGGGGGGGTTATTGACTTTACTTTGTGGGTTTTGGTTATATGAGCTGAACTGTTTTGTGTGATGACTGAACGTGTGTGGTGGTGTTGTGGAGTTACGTTTTTGTGGTTGGGTGGGATGACTGACCTGGTGGTGGGGGGATGACTGACTGGGGGTTGTGGGTGGGGGGGATGACTGACTGGGGGGTGTGGGGTACCTTTGGTGTCCTACCATCGTTCTTCGTATATTTACTGATATATAGATATATATCTGCCAGTGTTGTCTGCAAACAGGCCTTGTGTTAATGAGATATAAATTTTAGGTCACTTGCTACAATTATTGTATCAGTATGAGTGAGCCCCTAATTCACTCAGCTGTATTGAACTTTGAATATTATTACAACAAGGCCTGCTTGCAGACAACACTGGCAGATATATATCTATATATCAGTAAATATACACACACACACACAAAGATAGACAATGTGCGTGTGTGTGTATACATATATAGATAGAGATACAGAGATAGACTACAGATATATTCATACACACTTACAGATCTGTTATTGAAACCAAAAATCATACAGGATCACATGCCAACATTATGAACTATGAATGAAGATTAAAAAAAACATGTTGTCATGAAACACTACATCTCCTGTGTCAATAACTGATCTGAAGTTCATTACATGTGAAAGCCATTTATTTTGCATGGAAAATGAAATGCTTCCAATGTACACATTATATGGGCTGCACCTCGTACACTCACCTTCCATTCTTGATGATGACCTTGATGAGACAGGTGATGAGACGTGTTCAGTGTCACGTGCCACAGGTGACACAGGAGCTGCCGGACCAACTATATAGAAGAATAACATCAGAATTTCATTGTCATGTGTACATAATTAACATTAAGTATTTGTAGAGGGAGTACTTATGGCTAAATATCAGCATCCCGTAACAAAATCACAATTCTATGGTTTGGGCAATCTGTATATTATCCATCTTAACATAAATGTACATGTGCAACTAATCTTCACATTTCTATTAAACACCATACAATATACATACAATGTTCATGCAGGAATGCTTTTTAAAATTAACTGGTCTGTTGTACATACACTGCATATGTTGGGTATTAATATAGCTACAATAATGTACATCACTACCATGAAAGCAAAGTTGACTCTGCTTATAATTCAGCACCTAATTGTGGAAATGTATACCAATGTTTTTAGAGATTTGTCAGAACATTTAAGAGAAGCAGGTATAGCGCTCAATGTGTCTGACACTCAGCAACACATGAAGTGTGTCGCTCACAGATGGTACTGGTGTGAGAAGGTGGCGTATCTATAACGTAATAATAATATATACCTGAACGAATGACTAACGTACGTTTTAATATATCGTGGACTGGTGGTTGAAAATAGTAAGATAATTACCATTTCTAATGAATGTGATGAACTTCTGTTCACCTTGTCAACTTCTAACAACTGTAGTCCCTCCCCCAACACTTGACACCACCATGACCTCTTAGCTGCTTCTACCACCTGTAAGCCCTCCCACAAGACTTGATCCTACCATGACCCTGTGATCTGGCTCTATGCCCGACACCACCCCCTCTGTTCACCTCTATGCTGTGATTAAATATTAATTGCAGCTGGTTTCACACACCGGTACATGAGCGAAAGACAAATATGAAGTGAGCTACATATGAACACAATTAAATACCATATGGTACATGTTCCTATTTATGCTCACATTATACTACATGAAGTGAAAAAAGAGCTTTCATAATACATAACGGAATTTGTTTGTGAAAATTATTCATGTTCGTCTTTCAATTGACAATATTCCATGCAAGATTTTATTATGCAGTAAGGGCCTCTTTATAGGTGTAACATAGATTATCACAAATATATATATATATATATATATATATTATATGTATATATGGATCGAC
>WSYH01013123.1:0-17603 GCA_036426205.1 Ascaphus truei
GAACAGGAGAGAGGAGAGAGACAGAGAAAGGAGATAAGGGGGACTGACTGATGGGGGGGAACTGGGTGAGGAGATGGTGACTGACTGGGTGACTTTGACTGACTAGGTGTGGGGGGGTGACTGATGGGGGGGTACCTCTGGTGTCACACACACACACACACACACACACACACTCCCAAATATACCACACACTCCCAAATATACACCACACTCCCAAATACACACACACACACACACACACACACACACACACACACACACAACACACACGACACACACACACACACACACACACACAGCACCACTCACACACACACACACACACGCACACACACCACACACACACACCCGCCCCACCCACGCCCACACACACACACACACACACACACCCATATACACATACACACACCCTATAGTACACACACACACACCCATACCCATATCACACCCAGAAGCCCCCCCTATACACACCCCACCCCACAACCCAGCCGGCCCACCACACACACACACAGCACACACGACACACCACAGACACACCCACACATCCCACACACACAAAACACAAACTACACAGACACACATCACAACACACACACTCACTCCCCTATACACCACACGTCCCATATATACACGACACACAAACTCTCCAATATCATACACACACACACACCCACGCATACACAACTACACACAGACACACAGCACACACACCCACACACCCACACCAACACACACACACACACACACACACACAACGACACACACCCACACACACACATACAACACCACAACGCACACACTTACACATTGCCTCACCACACACTCACACCCATATACACACACACCCATATACACACACCCACACCTCATATACCCCACACTTCCCTTACAACACCAACACACCTCCGCATTTACATACCACACACACACTCCCATGTTACACCACACACACCACTACACACACACACACACCCACACACAGCAACCACACCACACACTACACACACCACACACACACATCCACAATCCCACACACACACAGCACACACACTCCTATATATACACCACCACACTCCACATAAACACACACACCACATACCCACTCCAGTAACGCACACACACACGTTCCCATATTATCCAACACCAAACTCCCTATACAACACAATCCCAGACACCCCTACACACACTCCCTATATACCCAACCAATCACGAGCTCCCATACATCCCCACACCAGCTCCCCTTATACACACACACGCAACCCACACACCCATATACACAGGACACACACTCCCTACACACACGACACACACACACCACACACACACACACCCCTCCCAAACCCGACACACCACACACACACACACACGACACCACACACAGCAATTAAACACATCACACCAAACAACAAAAACTAAAAAAAGAACCACAGACACACTCCCATAATCCACCCACTCCCTATACACCACTGATTCCTCCCCTCTAACACACACTTCCTCCGCCTATACACACCAACACTCCCATATACACAACACTAATCCCTCCTGCATAATACCCACCCACTCCTGCAATCACAAGCACACTACCACACCACACATCACACACACAGCAAACAGCACCACCCGCCACCCCACACAACATCACACACACATCACCACACACACACACTCACACACTAACACACACACACACACCACACACATTCACACACACCACACACTACACAACACACAACACACGACACCCACCGCACACAGCACACAGTACACACACACACCCACACCCACACCCCACACACACACATCCCACACACTAAAAACAGCACTCTCCCATACAATACACTCTTCTCCTCGTCACTCTACCATACAGTGGTGGGGGTTACAGGGGGGGGTCGGACATATTAAATTAGGTCCTCAACCAATCACGCACCACCTTCCCGCTCCCCCCCCTCCTTCTGGACCTCGAGACAGCTTACGCACAAGTGGAATAGGCGTTTTGGGGTGGAAGACCCCTCACAACCTCCAAATCCATGAGCAGCGGGAGCACCCTGTCACTGTTGGATCAGATGGGAAGTCATGGACCTGATGAGAATCCCCGTCCCCTCTCCTGCCACCGCGGAGACTATGCTACAGCGGGGAATGCGGGACAGGAACACCCCCAGCTCCCATCCTCCTGCCCCAAAGGTCATTCACCGGTGACAGGGGGAACTTGTGACAGGAGAACACCACACATCCCTCCTTCTCTACTGCCATCTACTCACCCCCACGGTCTGTCACGGCGGTACAGGGAGAGCGGAACCCGAGGGACACTCCCCGCTCCCATCTCCTGCCCCGCCGTGGCTGACACGCGGTTTTTCTGATCGACCAGAGGTCCGTTGAATGTGTGAATAGGCTCCCGATAAGCATTACAACTCAGTTCCCTTTTGAAATCACTGCCAAGCCCTGTAATATTTCCTCTCACTCTTAATTGGGAAAGCGCAGAACACGATACTTGTGATGGTATGTGTGTGATATTAGTTAGAAACGTTAAAAAGAATGGCCGGTCCACATGGGGGATTGAAACAAGAATGGGTCTGTGCTAACTGTCCTCCAGGGTGGTAAAGGAAGTGAGGGGCGTGTGGTTAAGTAGGAATAGCCTGGGAAGACTATCTAGAAAAACACACAACATGACGGGGGGGCAGACTAGCATTCTGGTGATAGATGATCAGAAGACTGCAGTAGCCGCTCACTGCTTTCAATGCCCAGAGGCAGAAATACAACAGTTGTTGCACAAGTTTACAACAGGCACAGTATGTTGTGCAAACCCAGTGCAGCGGGAAAGATCTGACAGGCAGTCGCAAAGGGAAGGAGGGGGGTGATAGCAATGTATGTTCGTTGTTCCATGACACCGCGGTAACAGGGGAACGGGACACCGATGACTTGACGGGAAGCGCCGGGGACAGGAGAACAACCCCCGCAAATACACACCAGGGGCCCAGGGTCAACTGCGGGCATCGGGAGCGATCGGATCAGGGGTAAGGCACGATTAATACTTACTGTGTGCCTCCATGGAGTAAAAAAACAAAAATGGCCGCACGTTGGGGCGGCGTCGCCAAATAGAAGCTTGGCCCGCCGCCCACAAAGCTGGAGCGCGCCCCAATCAAGCTTGTCCGGTAGGAGGGATTTTTTTTTTTTTTTCAAGCGCGGAGGGGATTAAAACAATTAAAACAACAAACGTGTGCTGGTTGGGGCAATTTACGACTTTCAGCCCGAGGTTAAATGCCCCTCGGCCCCCGGGCGTGTAAATGTATAGCAGTTGTCGAACACTGTAGTATAATATATATATACATATTATATACTTGCGGGAAAAAAATGAGGAGAGAGCGCACCGCACCATAGCCGTAAAATTTGTATTTTCCATGAGGGAGGGGGAAAGGGGGGGTAAAAAATGACCTCAAAGCGGTACAAATAACAATCAAGCATTTGTGAGACATACATCACCCCATCCGGTACGTTGCTCGCACGTCTTGGAGGCAGTCCCAGTCCTGCATCTCCAGGATCTACTCCTAACAGATGTCCAGAGCAGAATGGTATTTCCGCTCCTGCAGTAATAGAGTCCTGTAAGGTTGCTCCGTGTTATAGGAGCTTCTGCAGCATGCGCAGGAGATCAGTCCGTTTCCACGCTCCGTTGATGAGTCAGTGTCAATGCTCTGACGTGATACGCTCCCTACGCTTTCGTCACTCTCGGTAAAACGCTTCGACACTCACTGTTTAAGGGAGTGGACAGTAGTCCTGAGACTCAAGACTGGGCTGCACCCAAGCTTGCAGACCGTCCGGATGGGTTGATTATATCACAAAATCTTGATTTATTGTACCCTGGTGTTGTCATTTTTTACTCCGGGGGGGCGGCCCCTTTCCCCTGGCGCCCTCATTAAAATACAATTTTACGCTATGGGCGTCGCTCTCTCCTCTTTTTTTCCCCTAATCACTGTGGCCTTGGGTTGACCACCTGAAGCCTGCCCGGAGACCCTCCATAACCGGAACCTACATCAATACTGGACTACATTTTTGAGGACTGGTGTTTTATTTCTTTCTTTTCTTTTCTCTGTTTTTTGATATTTATGTTGGGCATATTTATATTCAATATATTTATTAATTTTCACTGGTTTAGTAGTTTGATTTTATTGAATTTATATCATATCTTTGAATCCTATATAGTTATATTGTTTATTATTATCATCCTTTATAATTTTTAATTATTAATATTTATATGATAGTTCATAATGCACTTTATGGTTTTGGGCTTAATGAGAGGCGCTCTTTTTTTTCTTTTTTGTTTTCATATAATATACTAGTTAGTTTCGGTGGGTAAAAAAGTGACAAAAAACCCCACAGCAAAGCATATACAATATTATGTATATATTTGATGAGCCTGACCCCGCCCATCGCCACCACCATCCAAGCAAGCTCTCAATGTCACCTACTCATAGCCCGTCCATTTGTTCCTACTCTTACCACCAAATGACATCTTAGACAATTACGCTATATCAAATCATAACTATCAACACAACCTTTTATTGAGGTAATTACCAAAAATTGGGAAGCATCGCATACTTTCCATGACAAACAAGAATAAGGTAAAAAACAGATAACAGTCAGATACACAAATCCAGATAAGACTACTATCATAGTATCTATTACTTATAGTATCACAATGAATAGTATAGGGGACCACTCCCCTCGAGCTATCAGCTAATTTTAAGTTAAGGGGTACAATGAACACAGACCTGGAGTTTATTACATATGTTAAATCTGATAGTATGTGTATCACAAGCGGACGGTAAGGCCTTAGGAACTGTTTTATTACAAACACATACTAAGGCAATGGCCAATAGACGGGAAATCCGAGGGGGAACTCGGCGGCGTATCGGAGCGAATCGATTGGTCTGGATCACAGCCGTTCTCGCAATCACTCCTCCCACTGTTCCTGCCCATACGTATGCTGCATGCTGCTCGTGCGTAACCTCTATCGACCCGCACAACAATTTTCACTTCGAACACGCTCATCAGGGTGTCACGTAGAGGTACACGTCACATGTCATATAGAACAATGTCTAGCCAATCAGATACCACCTCCTGTACTAACCGACACCAACGTTTAGATAAAAAAACATGGGTCAACATATTGAGCTTGACTCTATGGATTACATCATTGTAGTGTAATCTATGTGGGTATTGTATATACATGTTATTGTAATTGTTTCTTATTCTTGTGTATCTGACACTGATTATGCTTTCCCCATTTGGGTATTACCTACGGTATAGCCAGGTTACCCCCCCCTTGGAGTTTTTATATCCCTGCTGGGTAGCCGTCCTGTGCTGCGGGCGGCTGCGGGAACGTGCAGATGCGCGTTGCACGGTGTCGGGAGCGCCAATAATTGCAAGTAGAGAGCGCTGCTGCCATTTTGGGAGGTTCGCACATGCGCACACCACAGCACCACACCAACCCACAACGCCCAAGCCCAACGACCCGGCCCGCCCTCTGGGTCCGGGCTGAAAGCAAAGCCCCCAGCTCATGTACGGACCCCCGCACCACCCTGGCGACGCCCGCACGGGGAAGGGAAGCAACGTACAGGGACGGATAGCGAGGACGCCAGTGGTTGAACACCATGCGACAAAGAAACCAGCGACTCCCAGGGGCGAGGCCTTTGACCAACAACAGGTATGTCTTCCAGCGGACGGGGGCTAGGCGCGGTCTTTAGCAGCCTTTACGGTGGCAAGGATCCAATGAAAGGGACAAAGGAGCGGACGACGCTTGGGAGAAGATGTGGTGGATAACAGAAACGGCCACGAGCGCGCCCCCGAAAAGCGCTAAGCAGAGAGAGGCGAGAGCTTCCCCGATCTATAAGGGAAGTGCCGCTGGCTACAGGTCCAGGAGACCCCAGGCGCCCTAAGTGACGAGCCTTGAGCCATCAGCCGAGAGAGCCCATTGATAAATCCTATAAGCACCGCACATCAGCCGGTGGCGCCATTTATATGTGCGCACGGCAGTTGATAAAAGCACGTCGAAAAGGGCAACCAATCACTAGGTAGGACTCTTGGGGGAGACTACAACTCCCACGAGCCTTGGAGTGTCCCATCTGTGCCAGGAACAATAGGTAGCTAAGACTTTTGCTGCAGGCAGGAATAGGAAGCTGAAGGTCACCGGCCAGCACAGCCACAGGCAGAGTGAGGGGGAGCAGAGGTAACGATGGAGTGTCTGTGTGGAGGGCAAGTAGGCCTCTACACTAGGCCAGAATACACACCCCTTAGGCCCCAGGCAGGCCCTGTAGACACATTTAGCTTTGTTTTGTATGTAGGGACAGGCCCTAGGTTGAGGGACCCGCGGACCTTACTGTTATATATAGTGATATTAGTGGTATTAAGGAGGCGCACTCCTTAAGACACTATCTTACAGAGTGAGATCGCCTCGGACGGGCATCACGCTGGTGAATCCAGGACAGGCAACGCAGGACGACGTCGATCCTTTTTGAAGATTATTTAAAGGCACCAGTGCCGTCCACTGGGTCTGTATCGTATTAATAAAGTGCACCAACAACCGCGCGTATACCCTCACTTGATCACGTCCTATAGGGTGGGTTCTTTGGGGACAACTGTGGGGACTAGGACCAAGGGACTTCTGCCATATGTGGAACTCTTCGGGAGACTCTGTGAAGACACACATTGTCTCTGTGACAACGGTGGGGTTTGTGGACACTGGTGGTGTGGTGGCATTTTAGGAAAGTAAGCCTGACAAGTTATATAGGTGTTCACGTAGATATCTCTACTCGTGGTCTTAAAGAGAGACACACCCCGTTCGTTAATTCATTATTAAAGTGTGACAGTAAAGTGTTATGTTAGTCTGGCACTGTGTGTGGGGTTATATGCGTTGCTGTCCTGTGAGGGAGCTTGCTTCTACCCTGCGAGTGGTCCCTCACAGTGAGGAGGCCTCAACCAGAGTAAGTACACAACCCCAGGCTCTCGTGGCATAGGTTCAGGCCCTGTAGCCAAAGGTATAGTGCAGCATGGTGGTAGTTTTCCATGTTCAATAAGGAAAACATGGCAACTAATAAATATTATATACTTTTTAAATGATAGAAAATTTTGATCCCTGGTGTGCTTTTTTCACTTTCCTCGTTTTGTTCTGAGGCTCTCTTTTTGGGAGTCTCAGTATTATGAGCGGGTGTGTGGAATGCGCTCCAGAAAGAGGATCCTGATTGTCATCAAACCTATGTGGGAGGAAAGACACGGATACACATCGTGTGTAACCACACCCTTTGTGATTAGAAACTAAGATGTACAGTTTGCCGTGTTAATAAGGGCGGCTATATAATGTTGTTAAAAATACATTTGTGTAAAAGGACGGGTGTGACCAAATGTAGTAATACACAAAACAATCTCTTGAGAACAAAAACTGCAGGTTTTAACGCTTAGAGCTTACATAATGCCCATATTTTTAGAAGACAAACAGTATAAGTATTTAACTTATACTTTGTCATTTGGGGTGTTGTCATTGGGGCTTTGTTGTTTTTGTTGTGACATAATGATATGGTAGCAGCACCCGCAAACTACACTTAGCAACTAGATACCCTGCTACAATCAATATGCATGGCTTTTTCCTGCAATGACTACCAATGACACATACGTGGTAAAATGCTCCCCCCGAACAAGCCCCACAAAACAACCCAAACCCAAACAAAACCCAAAATGGATTGGGCCATCGACCTGAGTCTAGACACAAAGTATATTTTTCCTGGTTTTGTTGCCTTCAAATATTCTCTCTGGCAACTACCCGTCTATCGTCACAAGCTCCGCATCCTCTACCACACACAGCACTGATCACCTGAGATTGAGCCCCAAAAGATAGTTCATGGTCCCACGGTTCACAAGTATCGGGACCGCTCCTCCTTCTGCTTACCGTCACCCCAAAACTGGAACAACCTACCAGAGACTTAAAAGCCACCACCGTCCAAGTTCATCTTTCAAAACTAGGCTGTATTCCACATTTAATGTTGTGTAACGATTACATGTTGACATAATCATATATTATCTCTAAACTGTCCTGAAATGTCTGCAATGTAAATCGTTAACTCGTGTATAAATGTAACCAGTATTCGCTCCATAACTCTTGCCCAGGCAATACATTAACCTTGCCCCTTCAGACGCACTTACCAAGACAACCTTCCTACTGTCTCTGTACATCTTCCTACATACCAATTAGATTGTAAGCTCTTCTGAGCAGGGACCTCCTTTTTCAATGTTCTGTTGATGTGTGAAGCACTTCTCCCCATTTGTGTATTTATATTATTTGGGTATTTTTATATGATTGTCACATTATTACTGCTGTGAAGCGCTTGTACATTATGGCGCCAATATAAAATTAGACATACAACATATTACATACATGAAATGAGAGCCCTCTCAATGTATTACTCCTGGTAAAACATTTTATAAATAAAAGAAAGAAAAGCACACATAGTCAACTCTGCACTGATTCCAGGTCAGCTGCGATATGATCATCCACCCCTGTATACCAAAACCGACATTGCTTGTAATAGGAAACCACCCGGACTTGTTATTATCACAAACGCTTTGATCTGGAGTGAAGTTGTTGAGTATGTACATTCGAAACCGCTCCTCCCACCTAACTTCCTTTTCTTTAGGTGATACACTGGTTTTCTATCACCTCGCACCCAACGGTCATTACCAGCTACTAAGCAACTAAAAACATCTTCTTAGATTGGCCATTTTGAGCAAAACTTTTGGGCCTTCAAATTTGTTTAGATTTTTTTTTTTCTCCCGGTTTTTCTGGCGAATTTGCGAGCGTTTTTCCCCATTTCCAAATGATCTCTCTGAATTTTGCAGATATTCTCTCATTTTAAAAATATTTTTCCTTTGCAAATTTATAATAGTTAAAATGTTTCTATTTTTTTTTGAGTATTCAATATGAAAAACTAACCCAGTTGACGTTTTTTTTTCAACTTTAAACCTAAAAAAAAAAACAATTTTTCACACGAATTCTTTTGGCAAAACAAAAAATGCTTATCCTCTACTTTTAGATACAGGCGACAATTTAAAAAAAAAAAAAAAAAAAAAAAAATTCCATAGAAATATGCTCAATGTATTAGAATCCACCCATCTAAGATAGATATAATTGATGCCGTGGTATAATGAATGAATAGAAATTCTATTAAAAAATGATAAAATGATACTAATTTTTCAAGCGCCTCTGCTTGCCTCTAGTAGACCCCCTTTACGACCCACCTTAGGACCACAATCTGCTTAAACAAGCCTATGAAATAGCACTGTGGATATTCTGAACACATGACTACATAAAGCTTGGCCCACACTGCGAAGCACTTACAGAACTCTCCCTCCACTGTCTCGTATGTTCTCCCTACCTACCAATTAGACCTGTAAAGCTCCCTCGGGGCAGGACTCCTCTTTCCTTAATCTTTCCAGTAGGTCCTAAAGCGCTATGTCCCATGATCGTGTTATTTATATTATCTGTGTATTTTATGTGTATTACCACTGTATTACTTAGCTTGTAAGCGCTATTTACATTATGGCGCTATATAAAAGCTCATACAATACATACAGTATGAAGGGGTTACAGTGATATTTTTCATGGGCACTTTTAGTGCTTCCCCCAGCTATTTCTTGACTTTAAGAAAAGTGAGAAAAAAAAAAGAAAGAAAAAAATAATTACTAACTCTCAGACCTCTAACTTTCCTCCAGGAGTGACTTTGTGAATAAATAAATCCACGCGTCCCTCCAAGTACAATCCATAGTTAGAGTTCCTAATTACTTTTAGACTCACTTTGCACACCCTTCCCGTGCCCTTTCAAATAATACAAAATTAACTCACGACTCTACTCAAGTCCGATGAAGATTTCCCACTGCTTCCCCAGGTTTGCTCCGCTGACCAAAATGCAATGCGGGCTGGCAGTAAGAGGTGCTATCTGGAATCAACATTTCGAAAGTGGGCAGATTTAATCCAAAACACGTCTATTAAACGGCGCTGGATTCGAGCTTTTTTCCGTGTATCGAGGCCAGAGTCCAGGGGAAGTTAACAAGTGATTTCAATGTTGCGTTATAAGGTCAAAAAGTCTGTTGGAACTCTCCAAAAATAAATGGGACATGAAATGATCAACTTTTGTTTCAGTTTTGCTCATATGGGCTTCCCTAATTTATTCACTAATGATGGTTTCTTACATGTTGATGACTATTTTGTGTGCTCTTCTGTGAAAAAGTAGACCTTGCAGCTCTCACGATTTCTTCTTGTGCGCCCTCAATCATTTCTAGTAATCCCCAGTCTCCATGGACACTCAATGGTAAGTCTCTCTGAAAAAAAATGCCTTTTTTTCCATAGTTATCTTACATACAGGGGGGGTGACGGGTGGGATAGGAGGGCGTGGAGGTGGGAATGGGGGAGAAAGTAGTCGTTCTCCCTCCCCCGTCCGTCGGGCTCTGCTGTCACCTCCAACTCAAAGGCTCTCTTCTGCATTTCCGAACCGCCGGAACTATTGTATTCTACAGTAGTTTGCTTTATAAATGGGTTAACCAAGTTTCCCAGTTTTTGGTAGAAACCTTCAGTTGCAAAGCACGTTGTAGGAAGTGCGTAAGTCTTTCCATTCTCATAACTTCATTTAATTCTTTTTTCACTATTAGTTGGTGTGGGGGCGCTATCTTCTTCCACGAGTGTGCAACCTAGTATCTGTGCTGCTGTTAATACAAGGAGATTAATTTCCAGACTGGGCGATCGATTACCTTCCATCGGTCTGCCAGTAGGAAGATCGATTGGATCATTAGGAAATTGTTAGGCCTGTGACCTCTTTTTATAAATCTTGTATTAAAGCCAGAATTTCTGAATTTCCGGACATGCCACCTAGGGGCCATGTCCCCTCTAGTCCCAGCCTCTCCAGCATAGATCCGAGGCCAGAGGTGATTTGTTTTCATCTCACTGGGGTAAGATAATAGGGATATCATTATTTTGATATATATTTTTCCTTAACGCGTGGCCATATGGAAGTTCCTGAGGCTGCGTCCCAATTTCTTCTTCTTCCCAGTCGCCTCTGTCTATACTAGCTTAATTCCCGCTTCCCATTTGACATATAATCGTGTGCGGTTAGGGTTCGCTGGATTCTCCATTCCGGCGTTTTTGTGTTAGAACCTTTTTGATGGTGCTCCTTCTTTGGCAGATTTCTCAACTTTTGTGAGATGGAGGATTTCACGTTTTTGTTAGAAATGTCGAATTTGGAGAAATTGAATATAAAGAGGCAGTCCTCGTTTTTACAAACGCTTCGCTTACAACAACAACGATGGCTTATCCAACGCATGCAAATGCATACCTATGTTCATTTTTACAAACGCAAAATGGCTATCCAACCTCGGTACGAACGCTTTGCAACGTTGTTGTATGTGTGGTATATATATAATACACATTCACATAAACACGTTTGCAAACTTTGTAAGAGCGTATATATATATCAATACTATATCATATTATTATTTATTATGTTTATATTATCTTATATACAGTATTGCACTATATTAATGTATGTGTTGCTGCATCTCTTATTGCCTGCGTAAAATTTGGTGTAATTTTAAGTGTTAAAAAATGCCTTCAGGAACGGAACTTTCATTTAAAACAGTGTTCCTAATGGGAAACGTGTTTCTCTTACACGTTTCGCTTACAAGCAACGCCCATTTTTGAAAAGCATTGTGTCGATGAACCAAGGACTGCCTGTCTCTCGGTAGGTCTTTAATATTTTGTGCGTAAATTCTTTCTTGTTGACTCTCAGGAACCTGTCCATCACTCAGGAGGTCCGCGATCGCTTCTGATTCCCCATGATATGAATAGGTCAAATTGTTTGGTTTCGCACGCTGGGGGAAATTTATGGTTGTTGTATATTGGGGTAGTTGAGTGAACTGGGGGAAGAAGCTTGAATTAGTTTTGGTTTTTCACACCCAAATTCCCCATGGTTTCATCGCTCCCACTCGAATTTTTGGCGCCATACAGTGCCCCTGGCAATCGCACCAAGATAAGCTGGCAGAGAGGCGTTCTGGATATTGAGTGCAATTGCTAGCCAACATAGCTGGTCTCGGTTCCGAGTTCCCATGACTTCTTGCTTGTCTTAATTGGGCGACTTGGTAATATTTAGCACTGTCTGGGATACCCAGGCCCTTCTCTTGTTCTTGGTTGGCAGCATAAGAACCACCGAGCCACGCCTGGTTCTCTCCTGTGCAAAATAATTGATGAAAGATTTGTTTGGATAGTTTTTTTAGTTCAACCAGGGATATTGATCGGGAGCATCTATCTGGAAAAAGTATAATAATCTGGGGAATTATATTCATTTGAACTGAATCATCATCCTCCCAGATCTGAGATCTGGTAACTTTTCGCCTTATTTATCGCAGATCTTTTAATTTTCCTAAGAGGTTGGATAGTTCTTTTGGTAGAGGGAGCAGTATTCCCCCTTGATACATGTACTGCCCAAGTATTTGAATGTATGAAGGGCTCCATTATAATTAAAGTTTAGTTTCAATATCCGCATCTCTGGTTCTGACAAATTTGAGGTTGAGGGCTTTCTGATTTGTCACTGTTATTTTTATACCCTGAGATTTTAGCCGACTTCCGTTAGCTCCTTGTGGAGATTGGGAAGGGAGACTGAGGTTGCGTCAGCTCCGGCATGATATAATCAATAATTTATTTATTATAAATATTTCCAGGAAGTCATACCATTGAAGAGTTACCTCTCGTTTTCAGTATGTCCTGGGCACTAGTAAAACAAATAATACCATCAGGTTACAATACGTACTACTAATAGAACAGTGGTATTACATTATATACAAAGACATTGCAATCCATTAAAGAAAATATATTAATGAGCGTATGAAACAGTTACAGGACCAGGTTTAAAAATGGAGAACAAAGCCTTAGATTTTGAAAGAACTTAAACGGTGGTGGAGTGAGAGTCTCTGGGAGGTTTTTGTTTCCAGTTTTTGGGGTGCACGGTAGTGAGAAAGGAGGAACGTCCGGTACTTTGTTGAGCCTTGGGACCATAACATTCTTTTTGGAGTCTGATCTCAGGTGATAGGTGCTGCAATGTGGTTAATGGTGATGAGCTTGTTCGATGTAGCTGGTGCTTGCCCATGAAGAATTTAAAGGCAAGACATAAAGAGGTGAACCTGCGCCTAGCACCTCTATGTTGGGACACAATCTAGTTCTTTGAGCAATTTCGCATGATGGTGTGGTTGTTGTTGCAATTGAGAACAAACGACAAATGAATTTAGAGGGTGGTCAGTTTGCTAAGGTTGGGTTTTGTGTGCCGAGCCATATACTATGTCCCCATAGTCAATAATTGGCATTAGTCTCTGCTGTGCGCTATAACCTTTCTGACCAGGAGACTTAGGAGGATTTGTTCCGTAAAGTAACCCCCCTCGTTGCGTTAGTGGGTAGGTCCTTGGTTTGCAGGGTTTATCATGTGCAATCACCAATGTTTAAGTGGAGTCAAACCATAAGCCCAGGTAATTTAAAACTAGTGACATGGTTAAACACCTGGTGGTGTTAGCTGTTGGTTCTAATTAGAGCTCAGTTCACTGAGCTTACAAATTTAAGTCTTGGTCCCAATACATTGTGACGTCTTGTCAGTGTTTTAAAAAAACAGTTTGTTTTGGGAATCCCTTTTCGAGTCTAAAACATTCAGCCTGAGTATGTTTTGAAAGGTCGAGAGTCTATGGCTGCTGTGTGTCATATGAATTGTGTCATCTGCATACATGTGTATTGGAGGCTTCCTTACAACTGTTGGAATATCATTATGAACTTAGAGAGTAGGGGGCCCCAGAACAATCCTTGGCGGACACCACAGGTGATATCTCAGTGGGGTTGGAGTTAGAGCCTGAGATGGACACATGTTGGATCTTCCCTGATAGGTTAGGACTGAAACCATTTAAAGCATGCTTCCTATTCCACATAGCTCTGGAGTTTGTTAGTCAGGATAGCATGATCACGTGTGTCAAAACCTTTTGCAAAATCCTAGATATACTGCACACCGGGAGTTGTTCCCTTTCCACAATCCACACTGATTTCATTGCAAACTTTTAGCATCGGGTAAGTTTACGTGGATTGTTTGGGACGAACCAGATTGTAATTGGCTAGGAAATTGTTTTGGTATAAAATCGCTTAGTTTGGGATGGACAGCATTTTTCCATGACTTTGGATAAATTGGAGAGAAAGTGAAATTGGCCTGTAGTTTGAGACAGTGTTTTGTCCCCACTTTTTGAAGATTGGGACAACTCGTGGCGTTTTCCCAGGTCTTAGGTATATGGGCCTGTCAGACAGGATAGGTTTGACTCTGTGACCGCAATTGTTGGTTTGGCAAGGCTGGGGGCAACCCAGTCGTAGGAACCTAGATTGTAGTAGTCGGGTCCACATTGGCTGCTTAGTTTTGTTTGAGGATGCTTGTATAATCTCTCTTCAGATACTGGGCCCAAATTGAAATTGTGGCATGTTTTGAGAGGGGTGGACTATAGGGGTCTCCAAGAATGAGTTCAGGGTTTGTGGTTGGGCTGCTGTTCGCTAATAAGTTAGTAGCACAAACACGCACCCACAAAGTAACATGATCATTTGCATGCATATTTAGTCATCTGTCAATACTGAGACTTTACAGTTTTTTTTCCGCCATTTGTACCTCCACCTGTATATTTATGTTGTCTTCGAATTTTAGGTCCCAGTAGTTCAATTATTAGGGGGCGAAAAGAGGGATTAGTGAGCATCCCTGTCCTTAAAAAATGCCTTTAATTGTGCAATACATCCACTCTCACTGATTGGGGCGGGGGGCCTCCCTCCCTCCGCGTAGGAGTGGTGTTTGATGCACGATTTGGGATCCCAAAATAAAGGGATATATTTTTGTATAGTAAGGGGAGTTCCAAAGTCCGGGGTTAGTTTCAGGCGAGGGACTTCCGGCTTGTGCGCTCCAACACAACACAGGACAAACCAATTCCCCAAAAGTGCAGGTCCTCCTCTATGACAGAGGTACAAAATTAACGCTCTACTCACACGTTCACAATGCATTCTCCATTTATTGTAACGAACAATGTTACATAGTAGAAGGGGAGCATGTTTTTGTCTGATTTCAGAGGTGCCAACTCCAATCCTCAAGAGTTCAGTATTGAGCACTTGCTGAAGCAGGGATACATCCCTATACCTGGCCAGTTGATGGCCCTTGGGGACTGGAGTGGGGGCCATCCTGCCTTATTCAGTATGCTGGAACAACTTATCCATGACGTAAGCTCGGCTATCAAAAGATAACGCCTGACATGGAGACAGGGACTTCACATGTCTGAGGTAGATCCGCAGCTTTCACATTCCCCTAAACCCTTAGCCAACTCCCGTCACACATCCATCAAAACCGGCTAATACTTACCATGATAATGTGGGTTGGGCACTACTGCTTGCTAAATAGCTCTCTTCTAACTAGGGCTGTGTTTTTAAAAAACATAAGGTTCTTTTTTTTTAAAGAAAGTAATAATAGAACCGGTGACAGATTATTTTTTTTAATTATTCCCATAATAATTAATCCCCAATTAACTATACTAGTGTATCATTTGTCTGTTTTTTTTATGTCTGTGTATCTATATTTTTTCCGTTAATTTCTGTAACAACCTTAAAACTCATAATAAACAGGTTGAAAATGTTGAAAATGCTTATAGGATAATAAAAAGGTTTTCTTTTTTGCAAGGGAACACTGAAGGGTTTAAGTTATGACTGTCAATATTATTTCTCCTTCCCCCCCCCCCCCCTCCCCCCCTCAAATCAGAAGGTTCTAAATAAAAATGCCTTTTCAAAGGACCAGTCTGTAAAGTGGGCAGATGATGTGGGAGTCGTGAGGGGTAAGAAGGATCACTTTTTTCAAGAATTATCTAAAAATAATTCTTGTCATTTAAATGTTTTTTTTATGAAATAACCATCGACCCCGTCCTAGCTGGCGATGTCACCTTCCATGACATTGGCCCGCCTTCTGTTGCCTGCCAAGATCGACCCCTTATTCCGTGGCCATTTTGTGTTCACTGATTAATCTATTTTTGATTGGTGACAAAACTCTGTTGTAAGCTTGGGAACGCGAGGGAGTCCCGAGGTCAGTAGAGTAGCCCGTATTAACTTTACTCCGCGGGACCCCCCAGTTCAGGAAGTAAACAAAACACCCCCAACATTTTCATCAGGTGGACTCCTCCTTTTAACCCTGAATTGTTTTCGTTTTACAAACCGTTTTAACACATATTAATGTCGTTGGTTGCCATTTGTCCTTTGTGGAGTACAATACAGCATTTATAAAGGAATGGCTACAATAGATATAGACCACTTCCTCCTTCCTCCTCCTCCCCTCACTGTCATCGACTGAAGTTTGACCTGGTCTGTCGGTTCCAATGTTTAGACATTTGGGGCATAACGACGTGTATAGCTGCAAGGTTTCTGACTATCTACTCTGGCCCCGTCTCGCAGCAACAGGGTTAAAACAGCAAAAAAACAAAAAAAGTGAGGTTTAATTAAGACCAAGCCTATGCAATAAGCTCTTATTCATTCTTGCTCCGTAAGCCCCAGCCACTGAGTTCTCAGGGGGAAGCGAATGCTTTAGAAACCTCCACGGAGAATTAATTACACAATTTATTGTGTCCACTCTGCCAATTGTTTGTTTTTTTGCTGACCTCACAAGATGTATTATATTTAATATTAGCCTGTAGAGAAGTGGAAACAACTGATTAACCTGCTCGTGGGGTCGCAATCTGTCAGGAACCAGCCTCTGGAACAACGCGGTTAAAAGGAAGGGCTCTGGAAATTTAAATAAACCTACAAAAAAAAACTACATTATTGCTCCTGTTTTGCCTTATACCCCTAATACCAACCCAAACATCAATACGTCACAGTCTCGTTCCTTCATCACACAACCATTAATACAGGGGTGGGCAGACTCCCAGTCATCAAGGGTCACCACAATATGATCGTGTTTTCCAAGATATATCCCTGCTTCAGCACAGGTGGCCCAATCTAGTTCTGCTGGTCTAAGACCTTTAGTGCCCTCCTTGGTTCTTCCTGCACCCACAGGATTACCAGGGACTCTCCAGCACATACCTACAAAGGTTGCGCCACAATTGATGAGCTTTCGATGGGAGGAAAAACAATCGTTGTTGTTTGATAACAATTTTACCAATATTTTTTTGTGGCCATATAGTTTGTCCCATTTATAGCGTCCCTGGGGGGGGGTTTCTCACGAAGCAGAGGAGCAGTGAGATTACGTAAATTTTGCTCTCTTCCGATAAATAATATTGGCAATGTAACCAGGAGATGTTCAGATAAGAGTCGGCCATCTTTAAATAGTGCCAGTATTTTCGGAAATGTTTTTGAATTATTGGGCTGTTGGGTGTTGCATATAGTATAATTGCTCATTGGTTTTTTATTGTTTTCGCCAGTTTGGTTCTCGGTTTTTTTTTGGTTTTCTAGATATGCTGTCGTCTTTTCCCTCGCCTTGAAACAATTGGGTTATAGAGTTTTTGTCTAGAAATCTTTTGATCAGGTAGCGAAAACGGAA